>JAKMXC010000480.1:0-47569 GCA_025328345.1 Colletotrichum sp. SAR11_59
AAATTCACCCTATACGCAGGCATAATTCTAGAAACACTATATAGGCACTTTAACCTATACCCTCTACTAATTAAGGAAAATAGTATAGAAACCCTATACGTTCCTACTAGTAGGCAAACCCTCTGAATATTATAAAGTTAAACGCACGCCCTAGCTAAATAGACTAGTAGAATAGCAATAGCGCTAGCTACGTAGCGTGGGGTTAGCGGCGCTATATATAGTAGAGCTAATTATATTAGGGCTAAATAGGTTACTAAGGCTCTTATAGCCTAGCGATAGCTTCACTAAACTTTCTAATAAGGTGCTATAAATACTACTAAATAGAGATAACTCTTTAACTAAAGAGGTTATTATAAGAGGTTCTTATAGCTAGAAGTATAAAAAGCTCTGCTACGCGTAGGGCTTTATATCCTTCCCTCTTCCTCTTCCTCACTTTTAAACCTATATTAATAACCTATCCTTATCTATAACCGATAATAAATCCTTTATAATATCTATACTACGTAAGGAATATAAGAATACTAACCCTACGCTAGGTATACCTTTCTTTAAGAAGATAGCTAAAGATATTACTATATAGAATAATATCTATACGCTAAATAAAGCCCTTAACTTTAGTAAGTACTCTAACTCTAATTAGGAGCGTTTTATTATAGTAATATTAGATAGAGCTCTTAAGAATACCTCTAAAAGGGACCCTCTCTACGCTATAATTAAGGTAATAAATACCTCTAATAGCTTTAAGGTAGAGGCTACGCACGTCTTTAGCTATTTTGAGGAGTAGCTCTTCTTTATATAAACCTTCTATAATACTAAGGTAGATATAGCTTAGGCCTAAGTATAAGCTTAGTAGGGCTTATTAGTAAGTACGCTTTGCGTTAAATAGAGAGAGCGTTGCTGACAATAGTATAGCTGTAAAGGCGTCAGCTAACCTAATTGAATAAGAAGATAACAATAGTGACGACTTGCTTCTAAAGAAGCTATTATAGCAGATAGCGAAGCAGTGATAGAGATAGTATTAGCAGCATAGGTGATGCGCGAGAGAGAGGATAGGTTAATAGTTTAGTAGTTAGTAATTAAGTAATTAAGTAATTATAAACTATATTGTTACTAAAGTGAAGTTGAAGATAGTGAAGTTGTGTGTATATATGTAAGTGCGGCTGAGGTTAGGAGAGTTACAATTATATAACTAAAGGCTGTATGTATTATTAGGAGGCGTGGAGTTAGGAGGTCTGTCGCTCTAAGCAGGTAAAAATCATAGTGAACAGCTAGAGGCTATTATAAAATGATAATTAGATAATAAGCCTATCTATCTAGCTTATTTTATATTTAAGAGCTATTTAGTTATAAAAGGTAGAAAAGTTTAATACTTTATAATTATATTAAAACGCTATATAATAGATGTTAATTCTATATATTATTCTTTTAATACTAGGATAATTATAAATATCCTATAGTTATAGATTAAGTAGTTTATTTCTATAGGACTTATAGTCTTAGAGAAGAAAGCTACTAAGTATTAAAAGTTATTATTAAGCTACTACTATAGTAGAGTATTAGTATAAATAGAAATAGAGGCGTTTATTTCTATACGTATAGGTAGGTTTAGGTTTTAATAAGATAGAGGCTAAAGATAGGGCAGCTTTTAGGTTCCTAAACCCTTCTTTATATTTACTAGTCTATTTATAGTTAATACTTTTAACTATAAACTAATTTAATAGTTAAGCTATTTTACTATAATCCTTAATAAAACGTTTATAGAAGTTATAGAACCTAAAGAATAATTATATACTTTTAATATTTTTAAGTAATTACTACGTTCTAATAACTTCTATCCTTTTCAGGTTAAGTTATAAACCTTCTATAAATATAATAAATCTTAAGTATTTTATTTCAGTAATACTAAACTTATACTTCTTAATATTAGCTTATAATCTTATTTTATATAGCTAGTTTAATACTTTAGTAATATATTTATAGTACTCTATTAAGTTATCTAAGTAGATTAAGATATTATCCATATATACTATATAAAAGTTATTAAAGTATTCTATTAGAACTTTATTTATATATTATTAGTATATTAAAAGGCTATTATAAAGTTTAAAAGGTAATATTAAGTACTTATATACGTTAAGTTAGGTCTTAAATATTAAGAGGTTTTTATAGCTTTTAGCAATATAGATCTTATAAAAAGCTTATTAAATATTAAGTTTAGTATAGATTTTAGTTTTATATAGGCGTATAAGTATATTTTCTATTAGTAGTAATAAGTATTAATCTTTTTTAGTTTTAATATTTAGTTAGTAATAGTTAATATAGAACTATAAGCTACTATTATATTTATAAATAAATAGAGTAGGTAAAGCTTAAGGGGTATTACTTATAGTAATAAATCCCTTATTTAGGTTATTTTTTAAATACTCTTAGGTTACTTTTAGTTTTTCTAGTAATTATCTATAAAGTAGTAAGTATTATAACCTATATTAGCTACTTTCTATAAGCTTAATCTTATAATTATATAGCTAATATAGCGTTAGTTTATTACTAATAGTTTTATTAAAGATATCTACTTATAGTTATAATTCTAGTAGTAGTTTTTCTCTAATTGAGCGTTAGGTTTCTTCTATATTATTATATAATAGGTTTTCTATAATATATTTCTTAGCTTTTTTACTATTAATTAGTTTACTAAGTTTATATAGCAATATAACGCTAACTTCTATAGCTTTATACTCTATCTAATATTTAAAGGATAATATATTAATAATTAGGGGCTGCTAGCCTTATATTATGAAATTTAACTAGTATTAACTACAAAAGCTAGACTAGTCCCCTCGCTTACTACTAATAACTTTTAGGTTATATAACTATAGGTAGTTTAGACTTAGAAATTATCTTTACCTCTACGCTCTTCTAACTTTAAACATTATAATAAGCTAAGTTAACTATTTTCTTCTAGCTACCTCTATCTTTATTAGTCTCCTCTATCTCTTACGCTATATTTAATCTACGCTTATCTTCCTCTCCTCTACTATTTAGATATCTATACTATAAGCTTTACTAAACGTAAAGGCTTTAATGCCTCTATACTATTACGCTATTATAACGTCTTCTACCCTACTATATAGTTTTAATAGCTTTACTACTATTAGCTATACTCTTAATATTAGATTTACTTTTCTTAACTTATTAATATTTAAGTACTTAAACTACTTTAGCTATCTTAAGGAAGCCTATAAAGTAATTATAAGTATTAAGATTATTATTAATAGCTTTAACTATCTTTATATTAATCTTAAAACTATATAACTCTATTATATTACTCTTATTAGCTATCTTAAGTAAGTACTTCTAAGTGAATCTAAAGAGGGTTTTTTTATTAGTAAAAAGAAGGTTACTAAACTTAAAGCTTTTAACTTTATTAATATTAGTTTTATAGATTAAGTTATTTAGTATAGCTTTACTTAGTCTATATAGAGTTATAATAAATAAAAAAGATAGGAAAGTTATTATATAAAGTTACTATATATATAAGAGGATATAAGGAATAAACTTAAGGTTTTATTTAAATAGTTAAGTTATTATATTATAGCTATAAGAACCTTTTTAGCTATAATAGTAAAGAGTTTTACTATTAAGTTTATACCTTTAAGTATAAGTTTAATCTATTACTAAGCTCTAACTACTATAAGTGCTATTAATATTCTGCGTTATAAATAACGCTCTTATTAGTACGTTTTACTACTCTACTACTTGCTTACTTACCTACCTACCCTCTTCTACATAGCTAAGGATAAGTTAAACTAAGTATTAATAACTAGTTATACTAAGATTTATTTATTTACTTTATTGAGACTAGGTATAGGTTAAAATGCTACTATTAGGTTTTAGTATTATGAAAAAAAGTATAGAGTGAACTATAATACTTACTTATATAGGTTAACTAGACTACTATTATAAAACTTAAGCTATACTACTTACTAGTAAATAGACTTAATATTATTAGTAATAAAAATAAAGTTAATATAAAGTATTTAGGCTTTTTAGCCTTAAATAATATACTATTTAACCTAGCTAGTAACCTAAATAAAGAGATTCTTAGGGTTATTATTATATACTTTCTTAAATACTTACTAGTCCTATAAGTACTTATTATTATTACTAAACAGGTTAGAGTTTTTAATAATAAAGTTACTACTATTAAACTACTTATATATAATTTTTATATAGTAAATATAATTAGTAGTAGTAATCTTAAGTAGAAGGTCCTTAATAAGCTATACTTAGATAGGATACTTAAGATCTATAGAAGTAATTTCTAGTATAAAGCCTTAAACGTTCTTAAGTATTATATATATATACTAGTAGCGCTCTTTTAGCTATTTTAAAGGCTTAAGTACCTCTTATATATTTAGGATAAAGCATAAGTTATTTATAATATTATAGCTATAGTAATATTTAGCTAAGCTATCTTTATTCTTATTATTTTTATATATTATATTTAATCAACGTAGGAGGTATATAATTAGTTAGATTAATAAGTATATAATGAGATAAGGTATATTATTAGCTATATTTATAGCGTTTCTTAGTTAAGTTACTTTTAATTATATATATAAGGTTTATATAATAAGGTTTTTTACTATAGATTAATAGTTAATATTTCTGGAGAAAGTTAATATTATACTTCTATTACTAGAAATCAATTAATTAATAGATAAACTTAATATATTATAATAGTAAGCTTATAAGTAATAGCTATTATATAATAAGTGCTAACCTAGATTAATTAATATTAAGTTATAGAAGGGAAAAGTTAGAAGTAGGGGCGTAGGCGTGTGAGGGCTCTATAGGCGCGCCTAGCATACTCACTATAGGTTATATGCCTAAGTATATAACGCGCTCTAAAGCAGGTATAGCGCTAGTGCTATAATAATACTTACTAATCCCTAGAGGGCTACCTCTACCTTAGTATTATAGAAGGCCTATTTAAAGAAAGGCTACTCTATAGAGTATATAAATACTTTATCTACCTCTACTACTAAGTTTATATATTTATTATTAATTAAGTTATACGTTTCAAGGTCCCCTATAAGGGTATTAATAAAAGCTTTTTAAAATATTATTCTAACTATATACTCTCTATATATCTTAGATTATATAAAGAAAAAGTAGGTTTTATTAATCTAATTAATATTAAACTCTATAGTAAGCTTTTACGCGTTATTTATATTAATAAGCGTACTATAAGGCTTAAGGTATTTAAATATAAAGTTAGGTACTAATATTATAAAGGTTTCTTATAAGTTATAAGGATAGGTTATTAATATAAGTTTAAGGGTGAGGAAGAGGAAGAGAGATAAGTATAAGGCCTTATATATAGAGCTTTTTATACTTCTAGCTATAAGAACCTCTTATAATAACCTCTTTAGTTAAAGATTCATCTCTATTTAGTAACATTTACTTTACTAAAAGGTTTAGTAAAGCTATTACTAAGCTATAAAAGCCTTAGTAACCTCTTTAGCCCTAATATAATTAGCCCTACTATATATAGTGTTACTAGCCTTACGCTACGTAGCTAGCGCTATTACTATTCTATTAGTTTATCTAACTAAGGTATGTATTTAACTTTATATAAAGGTTTACTTACTAGTAAGAACGTATAGGGTTTCTATACTATTTTCTTTAATTAGTAGAGGGTATAAGTTAAAGTACCTATATAGTGTTTCTAGAATTATACCTACGTATAAGGTGAATTTTGCTATAGTTTTTTTGCAGGGGGGCTGTGTTATAACTATAAACTTAAATAAATAAATCTTAATATTACTAGTTATTAACACTTAGCTAAACTTATCCCTAATAGAAGAGAGTAAGTAAGTAAGTAAGTAAATAGTAGAGTAGTAAAATATATTAGTAAGAGTATTATCGATAATATTATTATTAGCTAGAGCTTAATAATAACTTAAACCTATACTTAAAAGTATAAACTTAATAATATAACTCTTATATAGCTAAAAATATTTATAAAGCTATAACATAAGAACTTAACTACTACTTTATATAAAGCCTTAAGCTTATTCTTTATATCTTTTTATATATATAGTAACTTCTTCCCCCTCTTTAAATATATATATAAGCTAAGTAAAGCTAAACTAAGTAACTTAATTTATAAAACTAATATTAAGAATATTAAGAGCTTTAGCTATAACTTACTTACTTATACTAATAAAATAACTCTTCTTAAATTTACTTAGCTATACTTATTTAAAGTTATAATTAATAAAGATAATTTATAATAGTTATATAGTTTTAAAAAAAAATATAGATATAATTAAAGCTATTAAGAATGATCTTAATACCTATAAATACTTTATAAGCTTTTTAAAATAGCTAAAGTAGTTTAAAGGGAATATTAATAAGTTAAGAAAGGTAAATATACTAAGAGTATAGCTAATAGCAGAGATTATCTAAAAATATAATATAAATATATCCCCTCATAAAGTTAAATCTACTAGAATAGGTATACTTAAGCGCTTAGTATAGCTATTATATAAAGTAAATATAGTATAATTATCTATAAAAAAGCGCTATTTTTAAGTGTAGAGCCTACTTTTATAGCTCTTAGTTTACTATAGTTACCGCTACTTATATAATAAGAGCACTAATGTTTTCCTTCTTAAATTAAATATAATATACTAAAAATACAGACTTACTTTTAAATATATATAAAATAATTTAATTAGTAGCATTACGTAACAACTTATATAAACCCTATATTTTTTGTTTTAGTATAGCTATATATCTAAGAATAATATTAAAAATATTTATATTCTATTAAAAAATAGATATATTCTTGAAAAATATAAAAATATAATATATTTTATATAGGCCGCTAGCCTTATATTATGAAATTTAACTAGTATTAACTGCAAAAGCTAAACTGGTCCCCTCACCCTCTACTAACAACCTTTAGATTACGTAACTACTTAGACATCATCTTCACCTCCACGCTCCTCTATTAGACTTTAAACACTACAATAAGCTAAGTCAACTATCTTCCTCTAGCTACCTCTATCTCTATCAGTCTCCTCTATCTCTCACGCTATATTTAATCTACGCCTATCTTCTATCATCTCCTCTATCGTTTGGACGTCTGCGCTATAACGTCTTCTACCCTGCTACGCAGTCTTAACAGCCCTGCTACTATTAGCTATACTCTTAACATATTCGCCCTTCCTAACTTACTAACGTTCTGCTTAGGCTACCTTAGCTATCTTAAGGAAGCTTATAAAGTAATCATAAATATTAAGATTATTATTAATAGCCTTAACTATCTTTATATTGATCTTAAAGCTATATAACTCTATTATATTACTCTTATTAGCCGTCTTAAGTAGGTACTTCTAAGCGAATTTAAAGAGGGTTTTCTTATTAATAAAGAGAAAGTTACTAAACTTAAAGCCTTTAACTTTATTAACGTTAGTCTTATAGATTAAGTCGTCTAACGTAGCTTTACTTAGCTTATATAGAGTTATAATAAGTAGGAAAGATAGGAAAGTTATTATAGTTACTACGTATATAGGAGGATATAAGGAATAAGCTTAAAGCCTCATTTAAATAGTTAAGTTATTATACTATAACTATAAGAACCCTTTTAGCTACGCAAAGAGTTATACTATTAAGTTTACACCCTTAAGTATAGGTTTAAGCTATCGCTAAGCTCTAGCTATATTAGCTATAAGTACTATTAGCGTTCTAATAATAGCGTTATAAATAACGCTCTCGCTAGTATATTTTACTGCTCTACTGCCTACCTACCTACCCACCTACCCTCTTCTATATAGCTAGGGATAAGTTAAGCTAAGCGTTAATAACTAGTTATACTAAGATTTATTTATTTACTTTATTAAGATTAGGTATAAGTTAAAGTGCTACTATTAGGTTTTAGTACTATAAAAAAAAGTATAGAGTGAACAGCAATACCTACTTATATAGGTTGACTAGACTGCTAACATAATATATTTTATATATTATATTTTTTCTAATCTCTAGCTAATAGTAATAAAGCTCTTCTTATATTAAAACTATATAATAAGGTAGAAGATATTATCTAAGTAATATAACGCTATAAAAGCTTAAAAGCCTCTATACTTAATAGAGTAATATATATATTTAAATAATAGAGGAGGCTTAAATAATAAATATTAATAAAATATAATATAAAAAGTAAGTATAGCTTAGAGGAGCTTTAGAAAATAGAGGAGACTAATAGAGGTAGAAGTAGCTAGAAAAAAATAATTAACTTAGTTTATTATAATGTTTAAAGTCTAATAGAGGAGTATAAAAGTAAAGATAATATCTAAGTTTAAACTATAGTTATATAACCTAGCCTCTGGCCGTTCACTGTGATTTTTACCTGCTTAGAGCGACAGACCTCCTAACTCCGCGCCTCCTGACAATATACACAGCCTTTGGTCACGTGATCCCTAACGACCTCCTAAGTCTCCAACCACCTCTCCTAACCTCAGCCGCACTTACATATACACCACCAGACAACTTCACGATCTTCAACTTCACTTCAGCAACAATATAGTTTATGATTACTTAATTACTTAATTACTATAGACTACTAAACTATCAACCTATCCTCTCTCTCACGCATCACTTGCGCTACTAACACTATCTCTATCACTACTTCGCTATCTACTAAAGTAGCTTCTTTAGAAGCAAGTTATTACTATTATTATCTTCTTATTCGATCAGGCTAGCTAACGCCTTTATAGCTATGCTGTCGTTAGCAACGCTCTCTCTATTCAGCGTAAGGCGCACTCACTAATATTCCCCTATTAGGCTTATACTAGGGCCTAGACTACGTCTACCTTAGTATTATAGAGGGTTTGCGCGAAGAAAGGCTACTCCTTAAGATAGCTAGAGATGTACGTAGCCTCTACGCTAAGGCTATTAGGTCTTATTATTACTATAATTACTTAGTAAATAGGGTCCCTTAGAGGAGTATTACTAAAGATTCTATCTAATATAACTTTAATAAAGCGTTTCTAATTAGGGATAAAGTATATACTAAACTTAAGGGTTTTATCTAGTATATAGATATTATTCTATATAGTGATATCCTTAGCTATATTCTTAAAGAAGGGTATGCTTTATATAGGGTTAGTATTCTTATATTTCTTATGTAGTGTGGATATTATAAAGCTTTAGGATTTATTATAGGTTAATAAGGAAGAGGAAGAGGAAGAGGGATAGGTATAAGGCCTTATGCGTAGTAGTAGAGTTTTTATACTTCTAGCTATAAGAACCTCTTCTAATAACCTCTTTAGTTGAGGAGTTATCTCTTATATAGTAGCGTTACTATATGAGCCTTAGTAACCTGTTCAGCTCTAATATGATCAGCCCTACTACGTGCGACGCTGCTAGCCCTACGCCGCGTAGCCAGCGCCATTACTATTCTGCTGGTCTATTCGGCTAGGGTGCGCGTTCGACTTTATGTGAGGGTTTACCTACTAGTAGGAACGTATAGGGTTTCTATACTGTTTTCCTTAATTAGTAGAAGGCATAGGTTAAAGTACCTATATAGTGTTTCTAGAATTATGCCTGCGTATAGGGTGAATTTTGCTGTAGTCTTTTTGCAGGGGGGCTGCGTTATAACTACAAACTCATAGTTATATAACCTTAAAGTTATTAGTAGAGGGTGAGAGGACTAGTCTAGCTTTTATAGTTAATACTAGTTAAATTTCATTAAGTTTATAGTTATAACATAGCCCCCCTATAAAAAGACTATAGTAAAATTTACCCTATACGTAAGTATAATTCTAGAAACACTATATAAGTACTTTAACCTATACCCTCTATTAATTAAGGAAAATAGTATAGAAACTTTATATATTCCTACTAGTAGGTAAACCCTTATATAAAATTAAACTAGTAGAATAGTAATAGTACTAGCTATATAGCGTAAAGCTAGTAGCGCTATACGTAGTAGGGCTAATTATATTAAAGTTAAATAGGTTACTAAAGTTCTTATAGCTTAGTAATACTATTATATAAGAGATAACTCCTTAACTAAAGAGGTTATTAGAAGAGGTTCTTATAGCTAGAAGTAGAAAAACTCTACTAGCGTAAAGCTTTATACTTATCCCTTTTCTTCTTTCCCTTCTTTATACTTAAACCTATATTAATAACTTATTCTTATAACTTATAATAAATCTTAAAAGTTTATAATATCTATATTATATAAGGAATATAAGAATACTAACTCTATATAAAGTATACTTTTTTTTAAGAATATAGCTAAAAATATTACTATATAAAATAATATCTATATACTAAATAAAACCCTTAAGTTTAGTATATACTCTATCCCTAATAAAAAACGTTTTATTAAAGTTATATTAAATAAAGCTTTTAGTAATACCTCTCTAAAGGACCTTATTTACTAAGTAATTATAGTAATAATAAGACTTAATAGCTTTAATATAGAGGTTATATATATCTCTAGCTATTTTAAGGAGTAGCCCTTTTTTATATAAACCCTCTATAATACTAAAGTAGATATAGCTTAAGCCTTAGTATAAGCTTAATAGAGGAATATTAGTAAGTATACTTTATACTAAATAGAGAGAGCGTTACTAATAATAGCATAGCTATAAAGGTATTAGCTAGCCTAATTAAATAAGAAGACTATAATAATAGTAATAACTTACTTCTAAAGAAGTTACTTTAGTAAATAGTAAAGTAGTAATAGAGATAGTATTTAATAATAATATAAGTATGTTAGCAACGCCAGCCTATCGCAGCGTTAATTAAGCTGGGCGCGCCTTACGTGATTAGCGATTATATAAGGCGCCGACCTCTACGATTAACGCTACGATCACAGCTGCCGCCTCTAACGTAGTTAACCTTATCTATATCACTACTAACGTAGTTAATATAATATGATATTTACTGCCTATAGTACCCTACTAGCTAGCTAGTCTTATAAGACTAATATTAATTAGTAGTTAACTTCATAGTTACTACTATGCGATATATTAATTAACTGCAGATTAGTAAGGCTTTAGAAGAGGTAGTCTTATTAATATTTATTTAGATCTATTCTACTTAGAAATACTTAATTAATTAACTTATACTACTAAAGTAGTTATAACTTTAAAAAAGATAGTTTATTTCGCTTAAGCTGCTCTAAACTTACCCTCCTCTAATTTCTAAAAAGAGTATATTAACGCTAATATTACTAATGCTAATAAGATTAAGTAATATCTCTCTATAATATTAATAATAGTAGGATTATAAAAATAGCTTTTATAGCCTCTAATCTTATACTTAATAGAAGTAGTTATAATATAACCTAAGAGATAGTCTATTTTACCTAGAATACTCTTAGTAATTACTCCTACTTCCTACTTAAAGAGTATCTATTATACACCTAACCTTTAATATTAATATCAACCTATTAACTTATAATTAATAGTAGAGTTAACTACTTACCTCACTCTTAACTACCTTACTTAGCCTCCTACCTCCTTATAAGTAGAGTTTTTACGTTATATAAATAAATAAGAGATTACTTTACTTTTAATAGTCTTTAACTACCTTCTTCTTTACTAGGTTAATATTAATAGTAAATAGCTATTTTAAGCCTATTTATAATAACTACCTATATATATAGTATATAGTATACCTTACTATAAGATTTTTCTATTATTTAACTACTAAACGCTAACTACTAACTACTAGCTATAAGAGAATTTTTCACTATCTTTTACTCTTAATAACCTACGTTCTTTCTATAATACTATTATACTATCCTCTTGTTCTTAAGATTCTACTACTCTATAGATAATATTACTTATTAAGCCTACTTACCTACTTAGATCCTTCTTAACCTTACGCCTCTATTTTTATCTATTATTAAGCTACGTTAAGTTAAATAAAAGTAATAAAGTAGTAAATCATCTACTAAACAAATAAGCTTTAGCTACTATAGTACTTAATAAGCTCTTTATAACTATAGCGTAGTAATCCTCATTTATAGTTTAACTTAATACCTCGTTCTATTAAGAACGTTAATACCTACCCTCTATACCTTTAATAACCTAAGTAACTTCTTAAATAACTATTATTAAACCTCTTTAACTATATCTAAATTATCTACTATAAGTCCTCTAGGAAACCCTCTAGGTAACCCTCTAGCTCCTCTAGCCTCTCTAATACTTCTAACTAATAACTACTCTATCCTTATCTTTATTAGAGTTTATAGTATAATTAACTATAGCGTTTAGAGTAAGTTTAGCGATATTAATGTGAAATTAAATACTACTACTTAGGGATAAGTAGCTTTATACTTCTTATTTAATATAGAGTGCTACTAACTTAATAACCTTATTAATATTACTTTCTAAAGTTAAGCCTTTACTAGTTTTAAAAATATACTAGAGTCTACTTTTAATTACTATAATAAAGTTACTATAAAGGAATTTAGAGACTTCCTTATTATTAATAAGGTTTACATTATATAAGATAGTAAATCTATTATTTCTAATATCTATACTACCTTCTATAAAAACTTCTACTAGTAGACTAATAATAATATTAACAATAAGATAGCTAAGTTTCCCTCTCTTAAGAAAGCTATTAAGGATATTAACTTCTTTAATAATATTAAGAGTATTAAGCTAGAACTACTAGCTTCTTCTAGCTATACTCCCTTATATATAGCTCTATCTTTTAGGCTAGTTTAGTATAGATTAGGCCTTTCTAAAGCTTACTAATTAACTACCTTTGCCCCTCTAGAAAGCCTTAATATTAGCTTTAATAGAGGTAACGTACTTAACCTCGCTATATTTAATTAACTATCTCCTTATTAACTTATAGATCTTATAAAGTTATATAATAATAATATATAATTTAGGGGTGATATATATAATATCCTTAACTTTAAGCTTCTTATTTTTAAGGATTATTATGTTAAAGCTAGTATTAACTAGTTCTAAACCTTAAATACTTTCTCTATTATACTTAAGGGTAAGGCATTTAACTACTACTATAATAAGCTTTATAGTAATAATATACTTATTAACTTTATTAGATTAGTTACTAAAGTTAAAGCTTACTTTAAGACTAAAGAGTTACGTTAAGTATATCTCTCTAAGTAGTATAATACTACTTTTAACTATATAATCCTTAAGAACCTTAGTAAGACTAAGATAGAGTGCTTTAAGATAGTCTTTAATAAACTTATTACTATTTAGTATACTTTCTCTACTATCTACTACTCTAATAATACTTTTTATAACTAGGTCTTTAATACTTACTAAAGTATGCTTAAATATAACTACGCTCTTATAAGCTTTACTAAGGACTATAAGAGCGTTACTAACTAGTTTTAATTATCTATTAGTATTATAATATAAAGCTAGGCTTATAAGTACTTTATAATAAATTTAGCTCTTATTAATAATTAATACTAAACTGATTGTTAATATAATAGCTATAGCTATAACTTTTAATTTAGCTGTCGCCTATATATACTTTATAGTTAACGTCGTCCTTAACTTATACTTCTTAAATCTAAGAAGAAGTGCTATATTTATAGTAAAACAGGCTACTAGTTAATAAAGTACTTTACTAAAGATTACTATAAAGCTTTTAACTACTTTAAGTAAATATATATTAATAAGGATACCTCTACTCCTACCTTTAATTATTTTCTAGTATAGTATAAGGGTGTTAAAAGTATTAATAACTTTCTTATTAATAGCTATAATGAGGATATATTAAACTATTTTAATACTCTTAATATTAATAACTTTAACGCTAAAGATAGCTAGTATAGGTTAGATACCTTAGATAATAAAAATTAATAATTTCTTACTCTTCGCTTTACTAGTATTACTTTTAATAGCTTTAAAGTTACTAGTATATTAAGTAATAACGCTACCTTCTATATTATTACTAAGTAGGATCTATATATTATAGTTAAGCTTAAAGAATATACTTTATAGTTCTCTCTTAAAGGAAGGTATAGATTAATAATCTTCTAAGGTATCTTACTTAATACTAATACTTTAGAATATTTAATAGTAGGCTAGCCCTAGGTCTTTATACTTTAATAATTAATACTAAACCTTAAAGTTAACGTTATAAGAGTAGCTACTATTAGATTTAGCCCTAGTAACCTTATCTACTCCTTAAGATCTATTAAAGTCCTTATATTACTTAGTCCTATTACCTTCTACGTTATACTAATAAATATACTTTTCCTATACTACCTCTATAATATAAACAAAATAGAAGTTACGTTTAATAACCTTAATAATATTATAAAGCAGAGAGACTTTAGAGTTTTAGTTATCTATAAATAGAGGTATCTCTAGATACTTCTCTAATAGGAATAGTTAGTTACCTACTACTACCTTAGTAAAGTTAAACTTTAATAACTCTATTACTATTTTAGCTACTTATTAGTTACTAGACTTTAATATATCCTTATTAAAACTAAGTATAAAGTTAATAAAAGCCTTCTTACCTATCTAACTAAGGTTTACTAGTACTATTAACTTTATACTAGTTAACCTAAGAGGTTTAGATTTACTTTTTATAATAATTATAAGTTTAACTATAAGATCTTTATAGATATTATATATTTTAATAGTAATAAGCTAATACTCTATATTATTAATAGTACTACTAGCTTTAATATAGCCTAGTTCTTTAAGGATCTATTAGCTTAGTATACTTAGGATGCCCTATATATATACTAGATTAATATCTACTAAAGCCCTCCTAACTTTATCACTATAGATACTAGTATTAGGCCTCTGGCTGTTCACTATGATTTTTACCTGCTTAGAGCGACAGACCTCCTAACTCTGCGCCTCCTGACAATACATACAGCCTTTGGTCACGTGATTGTAACCTAACGACCTCCTAAGTCTCTAACTACCTCTCCTAACCTCAGCCGCACTTATATGTGCACGTTAGTTAACAACTTCACAATCTTTAACTTCACTTTAGTAACGATGTAGTTTATAATTACTTAATTACTTAATTACTAACTACTAAACTGTCGACCTATCCTCTCTCGCGCGCATCACCCACGCCGCCAATACCGTCTCCATCACTACTTCGCTATCTGCTAACAGTCTTCTTATTCGATTAGGCTAGCTAACGCCTTTAGTATACCTTATATTATCTGCAAACAAAGTGGTACGCTAAGCTAATAAGCCTAGCAGCAGCTATACTATCGTCAGCAACGCTCTCTCTATTAGTTAGCGCAAAGCGTACTCACTAATATTTAAGCCCTACTAGGCTTATACTAAGGCCTAAGCTGCATCTACCTTAGTATTATAGAGGGTTTACGCGAAGAAGGGCTACTCCTTAGGATAGCTAGAGATATACGTAGCCTCTATACTAAGGCTATTAGGTCTTATTATTACTATAATCGCTTAGTAGATAAGGTCCTTTAGAGGGGTATTACTAAAAGCTCTATCTAATATAACTTTAATAAAACGCTTCTAATTAGGGATAGAATATATACTAAACTTAAGGGTTTTATCTAATATATAGATATTATTCTACGTAGTAATATCCCTAGCTATATTCTTAAAGAAGGGTATACTTTACGTAAAGTTAGTGTTCTTATATTCCTTATATAATATAGATATTATAAAGGATTTGTTATAGGTTATAAGATGAGGAAGAGGAAGAAGAAGAGGGATAGGTATAAAGCCCTATATATAATAGAGTTTTTATACTTCTAGCTATAAGAACCTCTTCTAACGACCTCTTTAGTTAAGGAGTCATCTCTTATATAGTAATATTCGCAGAACCTCGCTAGAAAGTTCAGTAAAGCTATCGCTAGGCTATATAAGCCTTAGTAACCTATTTAGCCCTAATATGATCAGCCCTACTACGTGCAGCGCTACTAGCCCCGCGCTACGTAGCTGGCGCTATTACTATTCCGCTAGTCTATTTAGCTAGGGTATGCGTTCAACTTTATAATATTCAGAGGGTTTGCCTACTAGTAGGAACGTATAGGGTTTCTATACTGTTTTCCTTAATTAGTAGAGGGTATAGGTTAAAGTGCCTATATAGTGTTTCTAGAATTATGCCTGCGTATAGGGTGAATTTTGCTGTAGTCTTTTTACAGGGGGGCTGCGTTGTAACTACAAACTTAATAGATACTAGTATTAACTTCTATAGCTATAAATTTAAACATACTACCTACACCTTAGTAATTACTATTAAAGAAGTCCTTATTAAAGCTTACTATAGTATTAGTAAGGTTAAATATTACTATACTACTCTACGCTATACCTATAATATTATCTATACTAAAGATCTTTCTATCCCTTATAAGTAAGCCTTATAGATAACTATTAAGACTATTAATAATACTATTAGGTCTAATAGTTTAATCCTAACCCTACTTATTTTTAGCGCCTACCCTTAAATAACTAAGGATTTAGCGCTATCTCTAGGTATTACTAAGTATTAAGAAGCTATATAAAAAGCTACTAATAAACTTCACTATATATATACTAAGCGCTAAGTCTCTAATGCCCTTATTTTCTATAATAGCTTAAGTATATTATTAATATTAGCCTTCTTATTATAATTAGATATTCTTATATAGCGTGAGAATAAGGGGTAGGCTAGTCTATATAAGCTTCTTTTTATTAATAGGGAGAACTATATACTTAACTTACCTTATAGGCTAAGGGTTTTCTAATTAACCTACGTTAAACCTTTTTATAATAACTTAGATGAAGATAGTATTAACGTTAACCTTTTACTAAACGCCCCTAAGATATTAGTAATACTAACAAAAGAAAACTAAGAAGGATTACTAACGCTAGTAACGCTACTACTATACTAATATAGCTAGCTTTATAAAGGAGAAGAACGCCTAAGACTACCTCTAGGTAAACTACGTTAAAGCTTATAAAGATAGATCTCTATAGCGAAGATAGTTAATATTAACCCTACCCTTAAGGTTAACTTTACACTAGAGGTTAATAATATTAATACTACTACTACGTTCTTTACTACTAATAAAGTATTTTTAACTAATAAGGAATATACTAACCTCAACCTAGCTATATAGCTCTATAAGGTAGGTAAGGTTAATATACCTAGTTACCCCTTTAAGTAATTTAATAAGGTTAAAGTTAAGAGACTTATCAATTAAAACGTCTTTAAGATAGTTATATATAACCTTATTAAGTATATAAATATCTATATCTTCTAATTGCAAATAGTTAATAAGATTAAAAGTAAGAACACTAATAAGCTTTATAAGAAGTCCTACTTTATTATCTAGAGATATACTAACAATAGTAAGGAAGTAATCTTAACGTAATCGCTAATAATATAGTATATAAGCTAATACCTTATCCTCGCTATTATACTATAGTTACTACTATCTAGTAAGATCCTCTAGTTTTATAATATAATATAAGTATATATCTAGTTAGTAATAAAGCTTAATAGAATGATCTTCATATACTTACTTATCTAGATTTATAACTAATACCTAGAAGGTACTATTATAAAAGTTATTAAGCTGCTCTATAGTATCGCTAAGGCTAGCACTTACTAGTAGGCTATATATAGCTACTACTATAGAGAAGTTCTCTAGATAGTTACTTTAAGCTATAATCCCTACCTTCTAATCCTTTTAACTATTAACCTTAACTTTATAATTATTAGTATGTAAACTAACGATACTCTAAGCCTCACTAATACTAGTTTCTTAGCTTATAAGGATAAGGCTCTAACTGAAGCTTTATTTATAGTAAAAGCTAAGTAATAACTTACTATTAACTAACTACTAATATTTAATAGTAATATTATTAGTATTAATAAGTTAGGAACTATTATCTTCTACTAGAAAGGTTAAAGTAAGAAGCTTACCCTTATTAACGCTAATACTACCCTTAACGCTATTAAGAAGTAATACGTTAAATAATATATACGTAGAGCGTATATTATATTAATTTACTAGCTTAAGGTATATTACGATCTATTAACTACTACTTACTACTAAGACCTCTCGCTTAATAATATTAAGGCTTTTAATATATAACTATAGTAGTAGATAGCCTCGCTAGTATAAGGGTTAACGTTTATACTTATTAACTTATTAACTATTAAACTCTTTATCTTCATTAATAGCTTATTTACTAATAACGCTAACCTAATATTACAGCTTAGCTTTACTATTATTCTCACTAATAAGACCTCTTCTAATAAGAATAAGTTTATAATTAATAGTAATATTATCTACTTTAGCTTAATAAAGAGTAAGTAAGTTACTTAAAGTATACTAGCTTCTAAGGTCTATAGTATAATTACTAGCGTTAATATAGCTTACGCTATCTCTATAACCTTCTAAATAATTACTAAATAGCTTAGCCTACTTCTAATACCTACTATCGTCTATACTAACTTATACTTACTATATAAGTACCTCATTAAGCTAAGTACTATAAAGGAGAAGTATTTAATAATTAATATTATAGCTTTATAGTAGTTATATAAGCACTATAAGCTATATAAAATATAATAGATTAATAGTAATAATAACCTTACTAATATCTTTACTAAAATAAAGCTTAACTAATACTTTATATACTTCCTTAATATAAACTTAGTAATAATATAGATAGAAGGATAGGTTATATAAGCTTAAGTAGCGCTAGTTACTAGCGTTAGCCTAAAGTGAGATTAAGTAGTAGTTATAGAGTAACTATTATAGTAGGGGTTATAGGTAATTATTAGGTAATTGCTACTTTTCGCGTTATATGTTGTTTAATAACTTCTTTTCAAATTATACTATAGTTACTATTAACTACGTTAACGTTAGTAAAAAGAGAAAGTTACTAATATTAGTAACGCTAGCCTATCGTAGCGTTAATTAAGCTGGGTGTACCTTATGTGATTAGCGATTATATAAGGCGCTAACCTCTACGATTAACGCTGCGATCACAGCTGCCGCCTCTAACGTAGTTAACCTCATCCACATCACTACTAACGCAGTTAATATAATATGATATTTGCTGCCTATAGTGCCCTACTAGCTAGCTAGTCCTATAAGACTAATAAAGTAATATATAAGAGAGAGGATAGGTTAATAGTTTAGTAGTCTATAGTAATTAAGTAATTAAGTAATTATAAACTATATTATTACTAAAGTAAAGTTAAAGATTATGAAGTTATCTAGTAGTATATATATAAGTATAGCTGAAGTTAGGAGAGGGATATAGTTAGAAACTTAGGAGGTTGTTAGGGATTATGTAACTAAAAGCTATATATATTATTAGGAGGCGTAGAGTTAAGAGGTCTATCGCTCTAAGTAAGTAAAAATCATAGTAAACAGCTAGAGGCCCTAGTTAAATTTCATAATATAAAGCTAATAGCCTTTATTAGAGTAATATTAAAAATTATAAGATTATAATAATATATATAAATATATATAAGAGAAATAGAGATAAGAAGATAATAATTTATAAGACTATAGTTATATAATTAATATATTATTAGCTAAAAAGATAAGTTAAAAGTTATTATAGTATAGATTTTAAGTAAGAATTATAGTAGCTAGCTAAAAGCTTCAATAAAGCTATATTATAATTATAAAATTAATTAATCTTAAACTATATAAGTAATTTAATATAACTTTTATTATAAAAAACTAGAAGTAAAATACCAAAGTATTAATACTCTTTCTCTATAACCTACTTATTAAAGTCTATTTACCTATATGCTTGCTTCTACTATAACTGCCTGCTCTCCACTAGCCTTTGGTTCTTCTAACGCTAAGTCACCCCTAAGGTCTGGCACAAAGCGGTCAATTCGCTTCCAAGTCTCACTCCAAAGGGTCTCTTTCAAAGGATCTTGGCTGGGCGCTACCAAGTATCCACTGCTTGCTAGAAAAAGGACCACATTCTTCAGATTCTCGCGGACTGCCTCCTCCTGCGAAACTGTTATCAGCAAGCATGGTCGTTCCACAAAATCCGAATTACTCACTAGACTGTCACCCTGCCCACTGTTCATCAAACGATCCATGATATCGATGATCTTAACCCACAAATCCAACATCTCGTCCCATTCGGAAAGAAGCACAAGGTATTGGAGAAAGACTTTGCACAGCAAAGAAGCGGCCTGAACTCGCATCTCACTCATACCTACAGGGTCGGAAGAGAAGACCTCTGGCTTCAAGAGCTTGTGGATCAACGGGAACAGAACCTCTCCAAATATCGCTATCCACTCCTTGTGGTCGTTGCAGGTGAGATCTGGCGAGAGCAACGATCGCTGGAGTGAAGTGAAGGCCTGGAGGCGAACATCTCGACAAGGATTCGTGCATTGCGTTGTGAGAGCCTGGAAAATGGGCAACCAGTACGCAGACCATGCTGGGGCAGCGTATCAGACATTGTTTGCAGCAGGGATAATCACTGTCAGCGTACCTTCGTTGTTTTCAAGATGGGACTGCTTCATCAAGAAGGGAATGCGTGCCGTCATACTGTAAATCGTGCTGATTGCTTTGGAGCCACGTGACACAACTTCGACAAGACTGCAGAATGTTTAGCTGTCACGAGGCGCCAGATGTGGCCTGAAGCTACGCACCTAGGATTCTCGCGTGTACCCTCACGAGTCTTGCGCTGCTTTGCATCAGCCACAGCAGCACGGCCGGCCACCGAGGCGAACTCTCCGAGTAGCAAGATAGCAGACTCATAGTTATCCGCAATGATGGCTGGCGGGGCTCCACCGCAACCCATTTCCAGTATATCGAAAACAAGTGGCGCCGAGTCATGTCGTAGAGCCAGTGCTCGCATAATGGCCCAGAAGTCCGGAGAGGTCATGATCTCGTTGCGAAGTGGGCTTGGCTCGTCGATGCAAATTCTCAATCCCTGAAGGAGCAGAACCGAGGTTTTTGCCAGCACATCCTTCGCAAAACTCGATATGGTGTGAAGTAGGACGGGCACGTTAATATAGTCATGAGTCTGCGAAGAGCCAGAATTAGAACCAAAACGTTGCAGGGGTACAATGGGAACTAAGTCATTGTTACTACTTACGTAGCTAACGTGCAATAGCTTCAAAAGGTAGAAGGCAGCCCTTGAGACGAGAATGTAGTGGTAGCGTCCAGCATCCCGCAGTACTGCTTGCAATGCGTCGATAACCCGCTTGCCAACAAGTTGGATGGTGTCTTGGTCACGAAGAGCAAGCACGGTACTGAATTCCAGGATGTAGGCCATTGCTGGGTCATAGACGATCCCAGCTTGTGCGGTCTTCTGTCCATTCATAGGCGAGGACGGCACATCAGATTTGACGACTATCACCGTAGAACTGTGATCCTCTGGCAAAGCATCTAACAGCGCATTGACGAGAGGCTCCAATCCATCAGGTGGCAGGTTTCTGTGTCCCATCAATAAGCGGTGGCCAACGTCAACCCGAGTGCAAACTTACGAGATATTGGCAAAAACTTCGCCCATACGGCATTGGTTGACGCAGTCGACAGTGCAAAGTGTGCTTTCGAGCTCTTCCTCCGAAGGCTCGGGCGGGTCGTCAGCTGCGTAGCTGGAGATGTAGCTAGTAAACGCAGAGAAGAAGCCAGTCTCCACGGCTTTTGAACCTCTATCGATGACTTGAGAGGGCGTCTGCAGCGGAATAGGGTTGATGTCAAGAGAACCCTCCAAAAAGAAGGACGGGACGAGAGAGTTGACGAAAAGGTTGAGCCAGATACGAGTAATAGATTTCCAGCCGCTGCGAATCAAGTGCTCATTGCCGGTCACGACGCGGAAAAGTACCAGCGTGGCCAGCTGCGCGCGGAAGTCTCTACCCAGCTTGACCGCCAGCTCACTGACCATGACACTGCTCTCACCAGCTTGAACCTCGGTGTTCAAGCTTGTATTGAAAGGAATCTCGGTGGCTAGCGTTGTCATATGGCTGAGTGAATATACAATCTGATTCAGAGCATCAGCATTCTTGTATTTGGCAGCTATTCGCGCGCACTCGTCGAAGCCGGTAACAATTCTGGCAAAGACCGCATCGTCCGTGGCAGACATGAAGACGTATGACAGTGTTGAGACGATTGGCCGCCACGTCGCCGCGAACATGTCTGCGTCGTAGATGTTCGTATCGCATAGGACCAATGGCCGCACCGACTCAGACTTCACAATAAGCTCCCGCCAGGCGTAGTCAAAAGCGTGCTTGTTGTCGTGTTCGTCAGGGAGAATGATCTCGTTCGTTCTGATGTTGTCATAAATACTTTGGAGGTAACTAGGGGCAAAGTCTTGCCCGTCATTGACGCCCCTCAAATTCCGTGCAAAGTCATCTACTGTCATACGCTTCTGACCCTTGAGGTTGGGGTTATGCTGGTCCGTATTCAGCATGATGATGGCATACGTCAAGACGAAGACTGCATCTGCGTTGGCAACTTCAGTCGGTGTTGCCATGGAGCAGTATTTGGCGGCGAAACAAGTGACGATCCTCTCAATCAACGCGGATTCTCCAGGAAGTCGGAACGTCTCCAGGAGGCCTCTGAGCGCCTCGTCAACTCGTTTTTCAGAAAAGTCGAAAAGATTCATGTATGCCTCGAGGACGGTTTCACTGCCCTTCTTCGACAGATACTCCCCAAGAACCTTCTTTGACACTCGAGAGGTGCCTTTGAAAAACTGGGCAACCGCGACAGGATCTTTGACAGTCTGGATGATGCCCTGTGCCTCGAGATAAGCCAGACCTCCCTTCGGATTCTCGTTGAATTTGGTCGTTCCTTTGATAACAATCTTCTTCTTCCGCCGTCGCTCTCGTAATTCGGCCGGATCTAGGTACTCTTCCACTACTGGCGGCTCATCCAGTCGCTCAGCGAGGAACTGTATGTATCGGAGAAGTGCGTCTAAACATAGCGGCGGAACGCTTGTGGTAGACCAAGTAGCGCTGTCAGGGAGGGCATTTCTCGCCAGGAGTCCGATCATGTCTTCGCAAAGATCTGCTCGATCGGCGTCGCAGTCGTAGTTGACAAACAATTCGGCCATGAACGTCGGCATCCGTGCCAAGACACCAATACTTTCAACCATTGCCTGTCGCGCGTCGGGCTTCCTTGCGCCGCCTTCAAGGCCCAGTTTCTGCCTATCCTTCACTGGTACTGGCGTGGAACGTCCGCTGCTGGTCTGCGACGGTGGAGGTTTGACCAGTTTGGGAGACTGCGGTATTCCGGCATACAGCGTTGGGTCAATCCCAGGTTCGCGTGGAATTTCTACTGATGGGTGAAGACACGCAACAAGGTATGAGAGAAATAGTTCCTGCTGCAGTTTCAGAACGCCGCGGCAAGTGGCTAACAAAGTGCCAGCAACAATCAGGGATTCTTGAAGAATGGCCATGTTATCAGACCTCACAAGCTGAAAGAGGTAACAACAAAGCCTGTCTTCCGCAATGCCAGCCAACGCTGGATGTCGTGCGATGGAGGGCCCTGATACCTCAAGTGCCACGTGTATGATGCGCAAAGCCATTACCCTCATCGTATCTGTGTGCTGGCGGTCGTTAGGATCTAGAAAGTTGACTAGAACTCTGAAGAGCTCCCGAACTGATGGCAGCGAGTAGGGTCGCAGGTCGAGGGATTCGGAACTTTCTTCGCCATCACCTCCTGCTTCGCCATCTCCTTCTGCTTCGGCGCCAATGTTGATATTGGGCTTGGATTCTCCAGAGTCGTAGCTTTCTTGAGATGGTTGGTTCAGGTCTACTGGCGTTGAACTTGATGTCGACAAGCGAGCTTCATTATCTGGTCCTGGGGCTTGCAAACCGGCAGCTGCATTTGCAGCAGGGTCCATCTTTACGCTGTCCATGTCCGCACTCGTCTGTTTGTCGAGAGCATCAGACTCGTCTCCGGCTTCGACTTCCAAGTGCTTCACGTCCTCGAAGATGATTTGGCACATGCGAACCATTGACGCCTCAGCCGTGCGGCGTAGCACGGGTGAGAAACGGGGCTGTGAACAGATGGCCAATCCTCTGCCCATCATATCGCATACGCTTTCGTCGCTGAGAATGTCACCCCCGGGCCCCGACATCATGTCTTCCATCAGATGGAGAATCATGAGCAAAACGACTTCAACCTGGCCAGAGTCACTGCCATCAAATTGGCAACGCGTGACTGCTGCGGATAGTGACTGCATCGCCAGGGTGAATCGCGGGGAGGTCGGGCCAATGAAGCCATAGGCGAGGAACTTGCGGAGTGCTCCGAGCGTGAGTATCGTGACAGGCGCAGCGGTGCCTTTGGTTTGTATGATCTGCAAGAATGGACTTAGAAGCGACAACGCGTCAAACGAGTGAATGTCTGGTACGTAGACAGTGGTCAGCAAGGCTGGTCTATGGTATATCTCAAAGGAGAACAAGGCAATATCTTACCTCGAACGCTGGCCAGTTCGTGTCGAAGCTTCCCAAAGCCAGCCATCAGAGGATTGTCCTGTATGCTGCGGCCCCTTTTCCCACGTAGACCCCATCGGTTGGCAGAAGCCGCATCCTGTAGATTGTCTGCGTTGAGAGCACTACCAGTAGCTTTCGGGCCTCTGGGTGTAGCGTTCGTGGGGCCTAAGTATATCGGGTTCGGGTTTCCGCCGAGAATGGCGGATACAGAAGAATGAGGTGAGCGCGCATGCTTGTGCAGTGCCGACGTTATGGATATGCACTCCGACATGACCAGAGACACTGGGTCTACGGCGACCGAGACAGGCCGACTTCGATATTGCATTCTGGGAGGCATCACGTAGGGTCCGATAGGCCTGCGCAGGTCGAGGCTGAGATGACCGGTTGAGGTAGGCGCTGCCTCGGGGTGCTGGGGTTTGTCACCATCTCGAAGCATGGTTGATTGAGCGTGGAAGTGGTGGACGCGGATGCGAACGCGGCGGATACTTGGATATTCTGTAAGCTTACCCCTTCTCGGACAGAAGTGAACCGAGAAATTGGACAGGGAACGGATACGCTCATGCGCGTGACAATCGTATTATCTGAATCGGGTCAGAGCTCGAGGGCTATCAAGAACGCAGGGCCACTGGACATTGAGCCTTCAGGTTCTCGTCTGCAAATCGGAGGTTGATTGTTGCGTGTCTTGTTAAGACAGTTGTCGCCAAAAAGAGGACCCCGGCAATTGACCAGGTTGCAGGAGCTCCAGATTAACGTGTGAAGTCTGGGTGGCACTCGTCCATGGTAGCTGGCAGTACGTCTCTAAGTACCCGAGGTACCAGGTGGTCATCCAACATGGTGCTTGCTTACCTTATCGGGTGGACCGTCCTATCTATTAGGCGTTTAGCACCCACTGTGCCATCTTAAGGTATCTAGGCATAGGTATGTTTGCGCGAGGTAAGAATACACACCTACTCAGCTAATCAGGTAGGCAGGCACTGTCTGGAAGTTTTGGAGACCAATTCGGCACGTACACTCTGGTCTTAGATGCAACTATGCCCTGAATACTACTAATGCGAGCACGCGAAGAAGATGGGTTCGCATGGCATCATGCTTAGCCATGTGTGCTCTTATTTTCTGCACGTCAGCAACGTCAGCAACGTCAACAATATCAGCAGTGTCATCAGTGCCTTGTCAATGATGGCGTGTACATTCGTTCCTTGTTCATGACGGGAATAACGTGTTAGGGCCGACCCATCGAGAACGCTAGATATTTTGAAAATGCCTTCAGGACATACCGAACCTTCTCAGGGCCAGTCTCATAGAAGACGCTGGTCACAATAGCCTCAATTTGAGTCTTGAAGTAAGTGCCTACCCACACACTATTCCAACTTATCGTCGCTCGACACTCACCTTCCCGCTCAACAAACGATACATGTGGTAAACGTAGACCCTCCTGTTTCACCTCGTAATGGTAAATGAGGCAATTGCATTTAGTCGCGCCTTTGTGTACCTTCTAACGCCTATCTATGGCACTGTCCCTTTACAAAACATCCTATAGTACCCCAAATCGAGATACATGTAGTATACACAGTGAAAATGCAGTTGGGAAGAGCGTCTGCCGGCCAAGCAGATGATGAACTCAAAGTCTTTCGGCTCAACCTCAGCACGTTCTACGACCATGTAGATTCGTGTTTAGCTCTGCTTGCGGCTGACTTCAGCGTTCCGCATTCTTCGCGAAACCTCCACCCTCCTTCTCCCTCTCCTTCTTCTTCTCCTTCCTCTCCTTTCCTTCAACAGCGTTCTGCCTCTCCTTGGTTTCTTGCTTGCTCTTCTTGTCTTCCGTCGCAAGATTCTGCATATCGGATTTGTCCTTCTCCCACTGGCTGCTCGCGTCGCCAAACTGCTCCTTGACTTTCTTCGCCTTCTCTGCCTTCTCCTCCTCTTCCTTCTCTCTTGCCAACCTCTCTTGCTCCATTTCCTGTCCACCGTTAGATCTGATTGTTCAACCCAACGAATCGAATGACAACATACCTCCATGTGCTTGATGTCATCCACGCTTGGTTCGTAAAGATGCCAAATCGTGTAATGCGGCAGGCCAACGACTGAGTAGTCCATCCGCTTCGCCATCTATGCCATCGACGTTAAAAAAATTATTGACTCAAGCTGAAGCACACAACATGTTACCTTGCCAAATCCCTCCGTCTCCGCGTGCTTCTCGAAACTGAAAGCTGGAAAGTGAACGCCTGACCGGAATACTCTTGCTTTGGCCAGGATGCTGACGCCCCCCACCCCGTCAATCTCCATCTCCATGTCGGGGTCCCCGTACGGATCTCGCAGATATGCCAGGTGGGGTCGCCATGTAGCGTACTCGGCATAACCTTCAACAATGACAGCATCCTCGTCCAGGGTGTCAGCGAGGGCCAATGCTGTCTCTGACTCCTGCCAAGAGTTCAGATCGTAAGGCTGCTCACCCCCAAGCCAATCAGGCAGGGGACGCCAAACGTCTATGCGGTGTTCAGCCATGGCAACGGGCCTGCGAGGTTCATTAAGACTTACTTGGCACGATGACATCCTTATTGTGACGCATAAGATCCTCAAGAATAGTGAAGGGTGCCGTTTCGACGTCAACATCTCTCCAATACACCCATGAATGATAAGGCCGCAGGGCTGCGCTAAGAAGCCAGTTCCGGGCCTGAGCCATCAGTTTCCGTCTGCTTGCCTGAGCAGCAAAGCCGTGACGACTCTCAACATCCTGATTGACCTTTTGCCCGAAGTCCTTCTCAATGATAGAAATCTCACCATATGGCTGTTTCACATCCTCGTCGGCCTGGAGCCCCTCTAGGTTGTTTGACAGAACCTCGAGAGTTCGGTCTTTGGAATCGGATACGAGGAAGGCGAGATCGATCAAGTGGTGTGGGTACGTGAAGTTTCGTAGATGGGAGAAGAACATTGGCAAATGGTTCTCGGCATCTCTCAGAGGCACGCAAAGAAGAATGCGCTCCTCACGCTCCCAGCCGCGGGCGGTGCCTTGCACATTGCTGAGGTCGTAGTATCGTACTGTTTCAAGTTGCAGGTCGTCGCTCGCTGAAAGCAGGCCAAGAGACACAATCGAGGTCAGTGATGCACCTGGCCATACGAGAATTAGAAAAAGGATGGCCAAGATGGCAACAATGGCCAAACGGGTGAGCAGACGCTGTCGACGGCGGTTCGCGGGTGTAGCTCGGGGCTGGTATCTACGAGGGAGCATCGTCAGGTTTCGTGGTAGTTGAGGAATGAATCGCGCAGGAGAAAGTGTTCGAGGGCAATGACAGCTGTGCGACGTACCTGTGAGGGGAGATTTCAAACGTGTTGCCCCTGGGATATCCATTGGAGAAGCCGCCGGAGTGATGGCGAGGCATCACTTTGGAGCCCGACGATGCATATGACGGCAACATCCAGGGCACTGGGTAGAGGGACTAAGCCCTTAGCTTGGAGTTGAGCTTCGAACAGCTGCGGTATAATTCCACCGGGCGTTGGGAGTCGTGATTTTCAAGCAGTCGAGGGCATCTGGCAACCGTAGCACTTTCGCGTGGAACGAAAGTTGATTGCGCTGGGACGATCACGCCGCGGGGAGCACTTATATGAGTTCCGAATGCAAGAAAACCGGTGGAGCAGCGCGCAATTGAATAGGGCAGGTGATCTCAGCTGTTGGGAGCCGTAATCGTGATGTTTTCGAATGATTGTCGTCGAGGGGTGGGCTAAGCGTCGAGAGCTCGCGTTGTTGCGGGAGGCAAGGTAGATAGGTACAGGGGAAGGGAGGCCGACGTGCTCAAACACGGCGACCACTTGTGCATGAGGTAAGGTACCTTGAGGTAGACATACTATGCCACTAGGTGTTCTGTGACCTGCAGCGCCATCCCCATTCTCAGCTGGGGAATTAGGTGGCCTGAGCACCTGCACGATTACTGTAGGGGTACAGCACAGCGAGCACAGTGTCTTGCCTCGGAGCCTGAGTAAGCTCTCAATACCTCTCTTCATTGGCTTACATCTCTCCCAGGGGGCTCCCTCAAGTATCGCCTCCACTCCCAAACTGAGGATAGTATTCGTACTCTGGAACCTCGTCCGCATCTTCTACCCTTTGAGCCCAGCCACATCCAATTTGTGGAGGTTTACGCCACACTATGAAAATTCTGTTTATACTTTGATAGATGCCTACTATGCATCGTGATGCTGTTTATAATAACTAGGAAAGCTTTGATCTAGGTTCGTAAGAATATTATTAATAACCTTAATAGCCTATAGATAACTCACTATATGAGATTATATAGGAGGAAGAACATAGGTCTTCCTCTACCTATTAACTATCCCTAATAAGATTAACTTATTATAATTAAAATCAATAAACTAGAAGACGAAAGAGAAGGTCGACTTTATCACTCTTATAAAAAAGTATAAATAATACCTCTAAATCACTATTAATAATATAAGTTTTAATATTAGATCCTTAGATAAGTCTAAGGATAAATACTACTACTAAATATTTATCTATTAAATCGTAGTATACCTCCTCTCTTAATTTAGCGAGGTCTAAGGTATTAAGGAGTACTAAAAGGACTAGCGAAAACTCTATAAGAAGCTTAGATATAACGAGTAGATAAGAGAGCTTTAGGAGGAGCTTAACGAGCTAGATAAATACGAAGAATATAAGAATAAGGTAATCGTAGTGATCGCTATAATCCTCCCTAACTATTGAAGCCGAGAGAAGCGAAGGGAGAAGGGAAGGGGGGTAGCTGCAAGGGTAGCCTACGTGCTGGCAGAGTTTCCAAAAAGTACACTTTAATACACTATGTCACTTCACAGTGAAGAACCTCGTCCGCATGTTTACCTTTTCTTCCAGATCCTGACTTAGGTTGTCTCGCATGGTAATCTGTTCTGTGGGCCGTCTATTATGTACAGACAGACACACGGCTGCACGCCCGTAGCAAGGGAGAAGGGCATCTAGCCGGCAGATATCGATACCGAGATATTCTTACGTGCTGCAGTCCCAGTCGTTTGGCTTCCTCTTAGTTGCGTCGACATCGAGATTCCCTCACTGACCTCGAGACATCATGTACAGACCAATGGCTGTCGCCTTCTCCCTGAAACACAAGGGCCCAACTACTTAAGTTGGCGATGTTGTCGAGTTACAGCACTCGCACATGGTCGACATGGAAAACAGCAACTGGGTGAAGCCTGCCGGCTAAAAGGGAGCATGTGTACGGTTTCAACCTCAGTCGGCATCTTGGCTTTTGGGGCGGTCGACAATACATGGACTTAGGCACTGGTCAAAGACTACGGAGTCGACACATAGCGGGCGTCACACAATCATCAATCATAGACGCAGAAGCGAAGCGCGTTGAAGTGAAGAAACACCTCGGAAGTGCAAAAGCAAGGACGTACCTCCAAACCATTCCGATGAGTTGACGCAACCTGCCACCGGTTGCCCCAGATGTGATCTTAATATCTAGAACGCGCCATTAGCCGGAATCCAACGTATGGTCGCAGTAGAAATGGAGACAAAAATGGCGAGTCAGACAAGCCAGTTTACTCATTCAGTCGGCCGGCCCCAGCCTCCCAGAGCTTCAGAACGAAGAACCGAGGGGCCGGGACACTGAAGCTAAATTACGATTCCGGAGGAATCAACTCCACCACCATCCTTATCCCTCGTGTGAGAGACTCCAGTGCGAGAGTATAGCTCGGCCGACTTGAGATAGTTGAATGGATAAGCTGTGGTCATCATGTAGATCCCGAGCGTCACTGAGATGGGGATCGTGGGGAAAGAGGGTTGCGAGAGTAAAGAGTAGACCTACCATTGAAACAATTTCCAGCAAGAGGTGTCAAAAGCAGCCTTCTGAGAAGCTTTGAAGGCCTCCGACGCACATTTTTTGCCTTCAGACAATGCCGGGTTAGCATACGATATTATTTCAAAAGACTCTCAGCAGGCAGTAGACGGGGTATCCATCAGAAAGATTGTTTTGGTAAATGGGTATCATCACAGATCTCAGTAGCAGAACTGAATGAAAAGGTTGTTCATCACGGACGTGGTGTGGAGGATGGGGATTTGCGTAGATAGCTAAGACTTACCAAATACACGACATTGCTTCTAGCAGAAATGCTGGACTGACGATAAGAAACGGCGGGGTGATGCTCTGTGTCCAAGTCAGCGCCTGCCTCAAGGAATAGTCGCCGCATAGGTGAGTTGGAAGAAAGATCCCAGAACAGGTTGAGGTCAGATGGTAGTGCATGTTGTTCGTGCGCTCAGGATATCGCGTGAACTAGTGGAAAATGTCGCATCATATGCAGGGGATAGATAGGGGATAGGAATAGGAATTGAGCACTTACCATTGAGAGGCAGCCCGGCAGCCCAGGTCTGAGCCTGATGAGGATGAAAATATCTCAACGATGGGTGAAGTTAAGAATGAGGACTCGGGATGAGGCGCAAAATTTTTTGGGCTTGAAGTAGTAGCCCACTAAGCTGGATATGCGCATAACTCCACTTATCGTCTCTTTTGTGCCGAGAGCTGTGAGTGGGACCTGTTGAATTCAGTTAAACGAGTCTACCTCTCTATTGAAAAGGACCTCAGCCGAATGAAAATTCACCTCCTCAGTTGCTTTGATGAAAAGCCTCCCAAACGACCAGCCGAACTGTGAAGTGACTATTCAACTAAGAGCCCATTACTTTCTCAGAGAGATTGGAAGTTACTTCGAACGACCAGTCGGGCGTTACGTTCACTACCTCAGATTAGTTGGCTATCTAGCTTGCGATACGCCCCGCGGTCTTTCCGACATACGCTCTTGCCGTTTCCGTGCCTTCGACCGCGAAACTGGCGACACTGTCACATTCATCACGACATGTCCGACCGACGAAGAATTAATGGCCCGCCCGGTCCCACTCTACCGCCCTTGTTCGATGGCTGCAGCTCCAATTCAAGTTCCAGAGCAAGGCCAGCAAACGGAATCCGAGGATTATGTTGGTTCAATCCTTTGCGGTAGTCTCGTCACTCACAATACTGACTATGCGACCAGTTCTCAAGACCGGCGTAGCCCCCACAGCGTCTGGATCCGCCTACATGGAAATCGAGCCCCCTCAGCTTCAGGCCAATCCTATAGCAAATGTCAATGGCATGAAGCTCATTTGCACCGTTCACGGACCTCGTTCCCTTCCCCGGTCCGCACCCTTCTCACCCTACTTGGTTCTCTCCACACACGTCAAGTACGCACCGTTTGCTACTCGTCAACGCCGTGGATACCTGCGCGACTCGAGCGAAAGAGACCTAAGTGTCCATCTCGACACTGCTCTACGTGGGGCCATTATTGCTGACAGATGGCCCAAGAGTGGCGTTGACGTCATTGTCACCATCATCGAGGGGGATCAAGAGCGAGAGCTCTCTTATTCCCAAGGTAATGAACAGTGGGACGTAATGAACGTTTTGAGTGGCTGCATCACGGTCGCGGCTGCCGCTTTAACTGACGCTGGGATTGACTGTGTGGACATGGTAACTGGAGGCGTTGCTGCAGTTGTAGGAGATGCGGCCGGTGACCTGTCCGCAACTTCAATCGTCATGGATCCTGTTTCATTCGAACACGAAAGAATCTTGGCTGCTTGCTGTGTTGCCTATCTGCCTAGCCGCGCCGAGATGACCAATCTATGGCTCAAAGGTCAGCTTCCACCTTCTGAACCTCTCCTTCATACGAAGTTGGTGGATCGAGCTATTCAGGCGTCGAAAGGCAACTATCGGGCTGTTCTAGAGAGGCTTCAGGATCACCAGCCACCCCAAGGCTAGTCAAGTCTTGATCTGGAGACAGCTAGAGAACGCAATATCTTGTCTAGTTCGCTTGTTGGCGGCACTCTGTTCCACCGGAACACTCGTCTATTCCGGCTTTACAAATGACCTGAAGGGTTTTGAGCGGACCGGAAGGCATGCCATCAGGCAGAGCAACTACTTCGTTGGACATTTACTCTGGTCAGGATCAGTCGATCAACGACACGCGAGGGATTTGGCACAACTTCTGAGCCACTCATGGTACCTCAGCGGACGTTGGCGGCAGCTCGCACGCTCCTGTGGGTTTGCGGTGTTGTTGAAGTGGCTTTACAGCGCCAGTCCACCGGTGTAGGTGGCACCGGATCGAAGAAGCTGGAATGAGGGACTGCGGCCGGGTGGGTGGGTCACATGTGCCGTGCACCATCCCAGTTATGTAATGATATTACCAGCGGATATATGATACTAGTAGACGAGGCTACGAAACTTTGGCACTTGAAATCCTTCTTCGTGATGACGATCCTGTCTTGACGGTCTGTCGTACGAATCATCTTCATAGAATTCAATTAGATTTCTACAGTGCACTGTGCCGTCTAGGTGGTCTCCGAAGCTGTTACGGTAATTAGGTAAGTCGCGTAGATTTTGTAGAATCGCGTTAGCGCCTTGGTCGGTATCTACTAACTGCCCATGAATGATGTTACCTCAGTACATCAGGGTACCCTACCTGCTCAGTAGGGTACCTTAGGTAGGGAACGTAAAGGACCTGGAGGAGCCGGCTCTGTGCTGTGCCTGTGCTCGCGCCAAGCACACCCTCCAACTTATCCGAGCTTCCGACGCCGATTCTCCTCAACCTGCGTTGATGCGGGATCTACCTCATTGTTCGAGCTGCTTCAACGAGATCCGATTGATAGCAATCACTGCTATTTCGACTACCGCCTTCTGATAGTGCAGTCTGCGATACCTCGCACATCAGCATACTCCACGATAAGCCATTTTGCATCTGCAGTCTGAAGCCCTCGGAGATCCCTTTCACGTTCCGTCCTTTCTCTTTGCCTGCATCATGCCCTTTCAACCCTTCGCCTACCGCCCATGATTCGTGTCGCGACGCTCTCAGCCGCTACGAGCGACAAGGCCGCCACCGCTGCCTTCGCTACCTTTGCTGCCTTCCGACTTGAGTCTGCTTTGCTGTCCAGCTGAACATGGCGGATCAGCCCGCCTCTGCATCAGTGGACAACCCCACGATCTGGCGGGATCTGTCGCTGTGGACCGCCCAATATCTTCAACAAGCCGTTAACATCACGAAGCTCGCCCCTTCCTTCGAAGATCTGGTACAGGCTGGCCCAAGGATCGTCAAAAAGCTGACAGCATTCATTCCGGCTCCCGATACACTTGATGGCCTTGGCCAGAGAGTCATTCCCGAAGCGACCGAACCCGGAATCATTCGTACGACCGACGCCGCTACGACCGCTGCGCTCAACATGAACATACCCCCTCCGATGGAACATCATCATGGGCTTGGGACAGGGCCGGGGCATGATACCCTAGTCGACCGTGATACTGGAATTGCCAGTCCCAGGTTTACCATGGAAGGGGCGAAGGGTCTAGGCAGCGTCTTTAGCTATGCCACGAGCAAATGGGCCCTTTGCTGTATCGCTATGGCTATTGTGCTCAATCGCACCCATATATTTGCAGCTACGAGACGCCGTTTACGCCTGACCCTACCTATCCGCCTCCTCCTGCGCGGTCTCCCGGTCTTACTATTCCTCATACAAGCCCGCGGTCTCCTACGCTCCATACAATGTCAAACATCCCCCGACTTTGCCGAGATGCGCTGGGGAAATACTAGCAAGAGTTCAGAGTTGATGTTCTCCCAAGCCGGCGGCTTTCTTCACACAATCAGCTCCACACTCCTGCTTGGAGCTTCCGACCAAGAATCATGCACAGCCGTTGGCATGGTGCCCGCGAACGACGAAGATCCGACGCAGTATTTGCGAGGGTCATTGTCACTTTTGTGGCCGTTATTCGGAACGTTCTGCCTTAGTCAATTTCTCGAGACTGTGTCATGCGCCGTTCAGGGCCGTCCGGTATCGGCCGAAACGGGTATGACACTATTCGAGCATTCACTCGCCTTCGCCGAGGCTGATGCTGCGATTAGCAATCAGCTCGGTTGGGGCTTGTTTACCCAGTCACAGGCCGTTGAGGCGCTGTCTGAGCCAAGTAGCAGTATTGCTATTAGCCGGTCCATGATTCTTCGAAGGGTCAACACTCCGCCTGAAGTTCTCCTAGTGGCCTTCCTCTCAACTATGAGCCACATAACTAGCCACATTCTGGGCATCTTCAATCTGCAATCCAAATTTCGCCTTGTCAACACAGGGTTTTGGGGCCTCTGTTTCATGGCGAGCATACTCTACAGCGCTTTCACATTTTCCTTGGATGACCCTTCAAAACAAGGACTGCTCAGGTTTCCCACAGTTTGTATCATCGGTTTCATCCCTCATGTTCTTGTCCTCGGTGGCATACTCATCTGCCTTTCTATCTATCTGCTTGCGCTAGGCTTAGCCGCTCTCACCCCCGTGGAGGGGTCCACAGGCCAGCGTCTAACACTTCGCGAGCGGCTAGCTCAAGCCCATGAGAACATGCAAGCCAACTTGTCTTTGTCTGATATTCGTATCGGCATGGATATGGACTTCTATACTGCCCTGTTGAGAACCGGCTTTGGTGCTATCACAATGGCCAGTGAAGCGGTTTACTTGAATGAGGACCGAGACATCAACCTCAGACACCGCACTTGGCTCGAGGAGGAGAGGTTTCGAGAGCTGGAGGAGTTGCGAGCGCAGTGGATAGGAGCCAGCTCGTCTGACTCGCAGTACGACACCATCGGCACCATTGGCTTGGTCCCCGTGAAGGATGACCACCTGCTGCCGATAAACGGCTATGCTCGCGAGCGAGCCGCACAGAAGGTACCGAAGGCTCGTTCAGGCGAGCGTAGGGTCAGGGATGGAGTCGGCGCTGCGGAAAGAAGTGGAAGGTGGCTCATGGCGCTGGATTTTCTCATGAATATCAACAGGTTGATAATCCGAACCTGGGCCACCGCCGCCATCAAAATTCTCTCCAAGATAGGTGTCCGTTCGCCACAGTTTCTCTTATGGATAGCACGCCGGCCCAAAACTGCCACCAACATCGTCAAACGAAACGGCAGTGAACATCGTGTCGACCACACCATCGAGTCTATTGAGTCCACCATGGACATCCCGATAAACGAGGCGGTCGATGTTGAAACAGAATTTAGACAGCAGGCCTGGAGAAGAAGCAGTAGCTCAGCATTCATCGACGAGACAGATCTGGATACGCGGCTCTATGGCTGGTGGTTGAAGGGCGGATATTGGGGCTCCACGGACAATAGTGGTGAATACCAACCTGAGGGGACCGCCGATGATGACACCACTAGTGTCGTCTCGTTCAGCGCCAACGACGACAGTGATTGGGAATCAGAGCATGACGGGCAGAGAACACCGACGCAACCGAGATCCTGGACAACCAGAGATACTACACCAACGCCTGACGACGCTTTACAGTTCTCGGATTTGGCCCGTCTACTGCATCCCAGCAATCCTGAAGAGAGAGATGAGGCGTTTACACTGGCGGCCCACTTGGCTAGTGATAGGATCATGACAAGGGCGCAGTTCAAAAGGTCGCAGCAGTTACAACGGATGAAGATACTGCAACCAGTCGGAAGACCAGGCCAAGAATCAACTAGGCCGTGCAAGATGACCCCTGACGAAGAGGCTCAGCGCCTGGAGCAACTTCTGCTATCTCGCCGTTCTGACACTCCCCGAGCTCTTCACAGCGAGTCGACCTGGGCAGAAGGGGCCGCCGGCCTAGGTCCCGACGGCCCTCAATGCGTCGTATGCCAGAGCTCTCCAAGGACAATTATTGTCTGGCCTTGTCGCTGCCTGAGCCTTTGCGACGACTGCCGGGTGTCTTTGGCCATGAACAACTTTGATAAATGCGTCTGTTGTCGCAGGGAAGTAATCAGTTTCAGCAGGATTTTCGTCCCCTGAAGCCCTCTAGGCATTTGGTACGACGATCTTTTGGGTGGCGCCTGATTAAGACCACATGATGGAAGTGCGTGGACACGAGGATAACGTCGGCGCTGGTGGGGTTCAGTGCAATGTTTCATTAGACGTCAGGGGGTATCTTTTGCTGGTATTGTACACAAACACACGCTACCTTCGTACTTCAGCGCCGTTCCACACTTTGGTTCAGCTCCTAAATCCATCGAATTCACATCCCAGCCCATTCGACGCAGAACGTGCGTACATGCTTCACAGTCGCGTCTCCAGGAACGACGGCTTCTCCTCCAAATAAGAAACCTTTCTTGACCGAGGTGCCCAGACGTCCGCTGCCCACTATGTCGAGCATGGGGATTTTCTCATCGCATCCATAATTCGTAGCAAGGAAGTGAGCGTGATAGCGTAGTGGATCACCAGGGTACACGCTGTAGTCGGCACCGAAACGAAGACCTGGTGTCATAAAGTAGCCTCTTGACAAAAGGTACTGGTGGAGAGGGCCGAGGGGCGGAGATGGGATGGTCAGAATTCTATCTTGGGCATTCTGAAGACCGCCAGTCGTTGTAGGTGTGACCGCCAGCAGCTTGTCCTGTGGCAGAATGTTCTCCGAAGACGCCTCGCCCACCGTGACGGCACTTGGCACCTGAGCGCTCGCAGCTCTTCGTGCCTGCACGGAAGACTTCTTGGCTTGATCCTCGGCTATCAATTTTTGCGCCTGGTCCCGGCGGTCCTTCAAGATTGTGATGTAGGCTTGGCGAGTCTTTTGGTCTGGGGAACCAAGGCAGGAAAGGTGTTGGGATGTCTCGTCGACCAGGCGGCCTACCTTCTTCTCGATGAGCATACTGGCTTCCTCGGGCAGTAATTCCAGGGGCAAACTCAGGAACACATTCTGTGTCGGATTTTGCGGTGTAGTTCCAATCAGCACTGAGCAAATGCTGTGGTTTCGTCGAATCCAAGCTACATCTTCCGCATCAAAGACAAGATAGCGGTCGGCAATCTTGGAGATGCGCACTGGCGCCAGGCCTAGTTCAAGCGACACATTCATGCCGTCTTCGAATGATTCCTGTGAAAGTTAGCTACAGTTCAACCTAGATTGTACGCTGCACGAATGGTATATGACGTCCACAAAATCATATTCGCTTTGAAAAAAAAAAAGGTATCATCACAGAGTGTCAGTGGATTGACAGATTGATGTTTTTTTTGGTTTAATCATTGGAGGGGGAAAAATCTGTAAGAGGGGCAGAGAATATCTTACCTGAGCGGATATTGTTGAATGTCAGAAACTGAACGAGAGAAAATTTTAGCGACAGAAAATATTTCAATGCTGTGCTTGGTGGGGCACCAGGGACCACTTCGTACCCCACGGTCTTCGATGCCTTATCGGTACGTACCTTTGGGATGGAAGGTAATTCTCTCGCATTCACGCCTCACACTATCTCGTTCATGTTTCTCATTTCTGTTGCTCACGGCGAGGCTCCTATTTTCCATAAACATGTTTGTCTTTTAGAAGTCAAGCTTCTCCTCTTTCTTCCTCGTCTCGTTTGATCCCGTGTCTTCATCTCCATCCAGCATCGGTGGCAAGCTATAGGGCTTGAATATCAGGCCGCTCGAGCTACTCAAGCGGAATGAGAGATTTTCCTGTGATGAGCCGCCCTCCAGTCCCCCCCCTCTTTCATGATAAACGGGAAGGCTGTGGATCTTGAGCATACCTTGAACCACATCTTCCGATTTGATATTCGGCTGTATATGCACCTTGCGCTGCAGCGGTAATAGTTCTAACACGCTGTCACAAAGCAGCTCCATCCATCTAGTGAGCCCGCTGGAGCGAGGATACAGTGATGTTGATATGGAAATGACGGCTGTTAGACTTCCGCTGTATTGACGCAGTAAAGCTCTCAGCCTGTGCAGGAACTGCAAGGCATCCTGAGGCCGGCACACAGACGAGCCATAGATCGCAGGCGACAACAGGCTTGGGACTAGGACTCGATGAATTGCGTCCGGCGCTGAAGACCTCAGTTTCGCCGAGAGGTTGGCAATGAATGTATCCAAGGGCGACGGAACGTCGGCGCCTCCTGAAGATTGGGACCAGGTCATGGCAGGAAAGGAAAGCGTCGTGTCAAGCTTCCCCTTGATATCGCTGGGTTGTAAGCGTTTCGAAAGGTCGAATTGGTGGCAGAAGCTGTCTGTCATGTTGGCGTTTCCTTGGCTTGCATCTTCATTAACAGTCAATCGACGTACTCAGTGGATTACAACCCGAATAACGCATAATCATCGTACCTGTGCCTGTCTTGTTGCCGTTAAGAGTCTCATATCTCCAGGCGATTTTCATTTTCTCGTTCGAAACCGAAGCTGGCTGGCCGCGAAGCGAGCTGCTTGTTTTGCCAAGCCCAGGAAGCTCACTCTTCCACGCTTCGGTTGGACCTAGCACATGAACCTCATGGCCCTGTACGAGGCCTTCTGCGCCATAGTACTTGAGAAGGACACCCGCAAAGTCCGTCGTCCCAGATTCCTCTACTAAAATGCTGCTCCCAAGAGGCAGCCCGGCGTGTCCCGCCAGCAGTTGATCTAGTGACCCGGTGCCCGTCGAGGTTGTGAAGCGCCCGTCCAAGGGTGATGGGCGAACTCCCACTGCAGGCGATATTTCCTGCTTTTTGACACCGGCTTCCCTCACCATCCCTCGGGCCTGTTGGCCAAGTACGACATTCTTCTTGCGGAACGACATGACTTGTGCGGAGCGTGCTCCCACGAGTAAGTGACTGGTCCAATGTCTTCAAATTTGACGGGGCGATCAACATCGATGAGGAGTGCGAACTTACGCATTCGACTAGGAGACCTATAATGACTTGTTCCGATGTTGAGTAGAAGCAGATGATATGAAATCGCCGTCTTAGTCGGGTCGCAGAAGCAGGAGCTAGGGACGCGAGCCGAAATTCCAACCCCTGGTGCGATGGCTGCCCCCCACCCCCCCACCTTTCAATCGTATGGTGCCTAGGTACATATCTTATCTTATCCCGGGTAAGTGAATTTTGGGGTCCGTAATTTTTTCTCCAACGTGCCTGCCTCCAAGCTATCGTGTGACGCAGTTCTTGTCGACGATTTTTGCGTGCTACCTCTTCCAAATACAGGTCGGCCGCCTTGACATAGCTTCTGGGCCTCATTTGAACTACAGTCACTTCTACATTCTCGCAGACAGTCAGCCATCAACCATGTCAGGCGGAGGCGATGTGACCCTCTTTGAGGAGTCCTTCACAGTTACGAACTACGATCAGTCCAAGTACGATCGAGTGGCGCGCATCTCTGCCACCTCCACGGACAACCAGACTCTCATGACACTTGACATCAATATTGAGCTCTTCCCCGCCTCTACTTCCGACAGTCTTCATGTCGTCCTGGCTACCTCCCTAGCTCACGACGGTAGTAAAGACGAAGAGAAGGGCTGGAGGGACGTTACCAAGGGCAACCACGACCGAGAACCCACACTGGCCGACATGTTTGATTATGTGTGCTACGGCAAGATCTACAAGTTCGAGGACGCTGATGACGGGCAAACCATGTGAGCAGCCATCTTAAACCACGCCGGCGAAGTTCCTGCAGAAGAAGCTAATGGTGTCTTATAGCAAGGCGTACGTCTCATTCGGCGGTCTCTTGATGTCTCTGGAAGGCCCGTACAAGAAGCTCACTCCTCTGAGAGTCGATTATGTCTACTTGTTAATCAAGAAATGATGAACGATCCTATTTACATCGCAACGAGCTGTCCACCGGGCTATTGACTTATAACGCGAACGAATACGAAGGGTTTGACGAGGCCACAAGAAACGTGCCTTTGGAACCGTTTGTGAGCTGAGGTCGTTTGGAGTACCTGGCCCTGGCGAGACAGGTCATCACAATCTACCTTCTCAGAACCGACACTGGCTCAGCCATCTATGGCCCCTAGGGATGGGTCCTGGTTATGCGGGCCTGGGAACGGCAGTCTTCGGTGGATTCTTCGCAGGATATGGTCGTAATCGGGCTCATTGTGTTTCGTCAGGATGCTGTGACGGATGAAGAATTCGAGCATGACGAGAGCGCAGTTGGGCTTCCACTCTCCCCGTGCCAGGCTATGCTGGACTTCTTCAACGGTGCACAGGTGGAATTCGGCAACCTCTCCATCCTTTGGCTGCGGCACAACATCCTCAGGTAGTTCGAGATCGTATATCCATTGAACTTCGGGATAAATGAGACCCACCTGCCCTGCTTCTGCTTCGGTGATGTAGATGTAGGTGACGCCGCCCACGTGCTTCGTGCGGCTGCGAACAAGTTGGTCCGGAAGGTTGGCCTCCTCATCCGCCTCGCGGATGACACATTCGAATGGGTCTTCCCCCGTCATCAGTCCTCCTGCCACTGTGTTGTCCAACATGCCCGGGAATGTCGACTTGGTCGAAGAGCGGCGAGGTACCCAAATTTTGATGCCATGACTTGCAGATGTGCAGCGTACGAATGCTGTCAGATGCACCCCGTACCTCATGACTCCGAACAGGCCGGATGCAGATCGTTCCATGTCGATGAGTAGCTCGCCTTTACGCCCGTAGACAGGCCACAGCTCGTCTCGCCACCCGCGCAGTATCGGAAAAGCATCGCGCTTCCTCCAGAAATCAAAAAGATCGGCTGCCAGCTTACTGCGAGCACCTAGTGTGGGTGCTTGAAATGCAGAAATGGTGCGCTTTGCAGTGTCAATGCTAATTTCTCCTCTCACACTGGCCGGCGCCTCTGCTAGCTTTTCTACCACTTCTGGCAACACATAGCCCAGAGACACGTCGCCCTCACCGTCGCCACAGATGAGAATGTATAGGGAACCACCAATCTCTGCATAGCGAGTCGCGTCGTGCTCGTACGGATACCTGCATGTGTTCAGCACAGGTGACCCAGACGTTTGGGCAGACAATTCTCACGAGTCTACCTGAGCGATGAGGTCGAGGTTGCTGAAAGCTCCCATATTTCTCCTGAGGATTTGTCTCTCAATTCGGGCGCAGGGGATCATGCGGCGGCAAGAAACGGAAGCCTTGAACATGTGCGGGTAAACAAATGTTGATGCACAACGACTTCTGAGTGCAAACCTGAGGCTTGACGGTGCTTGACAACGAATTGTGGTGTGTAATAGTGAACCAGTCCTGTTCTGCTTGGAACTCTGCCGTCTGGTTAGACCATTTCGCGGAGAAGTAAGAGACGTCACAATAAACCACCGACCAGGAATTAGAAGCTGTTAGAAAGGGAATCACTGGCTCAGGGCATTGCAGCTGGGTGAGACCAGTTGCGGGGTACGTATGCATGTATGAGGTGTTAGGTGGACGCACACACCGATCTAACTACTATGTCCTCATCTAATCAGTTGAACGCGGCCCCCAAGGCCCAGCCATAAGTTGATGTCTGAATTCAAGCCTTCGTACTGAACAGTCAAAGAGCTAGCCACCTGGTTGACCCCTGCAAGTCGTTCCTTGAGCTCGCCACCACCGGGGCATTGAGTTCCTGCGGTGTGAAAAACGGCAGTCCACGAAATGGCGCTAACGCCCGTGGAGGATTCTCCCAGCATCTCGGAGCTTCCTGCCGTCCCTTACATACTCCACTCTAGGAGGACGTTATTTCTCATCTGCAAACCAATTTTCTTCATCATCCTTTCAGGCACCGTATTTGTCTTCAGCGACGATACATGGCAACAAGCTTTGAACGAATGCGCAACCCACTCAATCAAGCCCCGAACATCGTTGTCAAAGTAGGCCCTTGAAACAGCTTATTCCAGCCTCGACGCCCTTTGCCAGATCAGCCTCAAAGCAATGTCCGGCCCTTTATTTGGCATCGTCCCAGCCGGTCAACCACTGTTGACAGAGCCAACCTCGGCGCCGTCTGAAACCTCCTTTCTCTATTCAATATCCGCCGCTCGGCCTTTCTCCCACATAACTGTCATGCTCTTACCTGGGATCGTTCTGCCACCAAATACCGCCGCTGCCATCTACTTCGCTTCAGCAACTGATGTTGCTGCTGCCACTGCAACAAGCGAAACACCCAATTTCAAGTTTCTGGGCGGCATCGGAACCGGGAAGGAAAGCGCCATCTTCAAGATCAACGCAAGTAGCGCCGATACCGCCCAGAATACTGGCCGTGTTATCATCGGTATTTCAGTCGAGCCGGCTGACTCAGTAGCTGCACGCATGCAAGAACTTTCCGCGAACCGATTATCCTACACGGGCTCGGGTGCCTTATCGGCATCCCAGCCATCAACCCAAATCCTAGCCCAGAACATCATCAAAAACGCGTTCAATTTCCTAGCAAGCTTTAGTGGAAGTGCCGGGCCCGGTGGCGTCGAAATGGTGCCACTCAAGGCATTCGAGGAGTGGTGGAAGAAGTTCGAAAGCCGCGTGCGGTCTGATCCGAGTTTCCTTGAGGGACCACAGAATGATTAACCCTCACTCAGTAGTTCAAATCATTATTCACATCCGTAGTAGCTTTAAAAGATACCCATAAACCAAGTTGTTTTGCTCATGTATATCGGTTCATTGGTACAAACCGTCTAATATCTCGTTACTACTTCTCGCCGGGAACGAAGTGCGTTCAGCGTATGCGAAACCTGAATCACTTTCATGGAGACCTCGAGTTCAAAAAGGAAGAACAGTCCCGTCTCGTACATGGCCTGCAACATGCCTGGTGAGTTTCAACGCCAAAGAGCTGCGCCTATCCCAGAGTTACCCGCAAACCACCACCCCAAAAACGCCGTCTCATGATAGAAAGGGTCCAACGCACAAAAATGAAGGACTGGAAATGAAGAGATAACCCTCGCGCCATCGCCATCTAATATTACTAGATAGACAGGACCAACTGCACAATCCGTTGCGTTGGATAGTGAAGTCTCCGCCTCTTAATCCTCATCCAAAGGCTTCATGAGTGGACTCTTCATCCTTGTTGGGCTTCCAGCGCGACTTCGACGTCCAGCATTCACCAGGCTTGGAATGAGCCTTTCACGGCTCTCCGTCCTCACCGCCAATCCACCTCTGTCTAGAGAGAAGGGCGGTCGCCCGTCATCGAATCTCTCAATGTTGAGCTTTGGCGTGGCCAAGCCAGAGGAACGCCCGGCTCTTGAGCCTTCGCTGCTGTCAGACTGTTCGTTCTCATCGGAGTCGACGTCGCCTAACTCAAACTGATCTGCATCGCCATCTTCCAATACACGTTCGTATGTTGCCGAAGAGCGCCCGAAAAGCTTGCTGGTGATTGAGAACCCGCGTCCAAACTTCCGAGGGCTGCCGGGACGCCTGTTTCCTCGAATTGCAGAGGTCATTCTGCCAAACCATCGTGTGCGTCGATCACGCTTTCGGAGAAGAAATCCCACCACTAAGAGAATCACAATGAAGAGTAAGAGACCGGAGCCAGACTTTGACTTGGCCTTGTCTAGTAGCTCATCCGCAGTGTCCCAATCATCGTCATCATCTCCCCCTGTAGCGATTGGGGAGAATTTGGATCCAGCTGGCTCAAAGTCCGTAGCGCCAGCAACATTGCTGCCAAACCCAACCGGTAGTGCAGCTCCCTGTGGGGGAACCTGACCAGCGGCGTAGAGCACCATCTTCCCTAGAGTCCAGCTGACCTCAATCCCATCAATTTCATTGACCGGTTGAAAGGGGTCCATGAATCCCTTTTCCTTCACATCGTCGATGGTCCCTTTCGTGACGTTCAAGCCAGGGTTTGGTGTGTACTCCAGCCCGGGTCGGGGAATTCCAATGCCTTCATACAGTACGTTGATCAACCACGACGCTTTGAAGCAAGCTTCCTGCGCGTTCTTGGCCTTTTGCGTGGCCGACTTCTTCCGCGCCTCGATGCTAGCCTCGATATCTGCCCAGTCGCGAGTGCAGAAATCCACCACATTTTTCTGGTACGTGGCCAGGTCGTATGCCGTTTTGTGGCTCTTGCTGAAAACGCCGTGAGTCGTGTGCCAGTACTCGGAAACCCCGACGAAGTGGTTCACATCGAAATCAATGCTTGGCACATGCTGGCCGTTCAGGAGACAAGGTTCGTCTTCGCAGGGAGTGTCCTTTCCTAACAGCGGCTCGGTCTGTCGGAGGCATTCGTCGAATTGGCCAGTACCGACAAGGGATAGTTCATGAATGGCAGCTTTGGTGCTTACAGGATCGCCCGATAGAGAAGACCGCAAGCCAGATGGGAGGCATGGATCGGGGATCTCAAGACTATCCGGTTTGCCGTACTGCTCCTTGAGACTTTCGACATATCGCTCACGGGCTCGATTTGCGCCGTATCCTAGCCAAGTTGCTGTGAAGACGCGGTGTTCGATAATTGACCCATCGAGGGTGCGGAGGCGGACAAGCTTCAAGTCGTTTGCATGCTTCTCAGCCTCGGTACTATTTGGAGCGAAAGCAATCTGTGCCGATGCGCCTCCCATATCCAAAAAGCCATACGTGTGATGGCCATTACCGTGTTTGTGTTTATCGGGATGGTCAAAGCCGCCGAGAAGGTAATTCGTGGCAAGCCAGCCGTATAAACCTTCGGTCTCGCCCGATATGACTTGTATATTTGTATTGCAGTCAGGTAGTGAGAACATCGTGTTCTCCTGCAAATAGGCGCACATGTTGCGAAGAAGGGCTCGCTGCTTATGCTCGGGAAGAAGTCGCATGCCGGCGGTGGCCATGAGATAGACAGGAGTGTCGGCAACTTTCTTATCGGGCACTTCCTTGAGGGCTATATCGATGAGAGACTGGAGGTGTTCGCGACCAATCTCTTCGGGCTTTTCTGCGAAGGATGACACGCCAGGTCGAATCTTTTGACTCGTTTGTAGCTTGATCTTGGGCAGACTGTGCAGTGCGTCAATGGAGGCATGTTTGATGGCCTTGGCGTGGTCCTTCCATTTATAGACGTAGAGACGCGTCCCCGAAGAGCCCGCATCGAAGATGATACCGTACCGCCCTATACAAATGAATTATTACAGTTAGAATGCCGATTCTTTGAACAGATAGATTATACTAAAACGAATCTTCTCAGCAGAACCTACATTTCTTCCCCATTAGTGGCAGCTGGCGCAGTCGGGCTGCGTGATTGAAAATGCTGTGGGTGACGCAAGGGGTTTTGCGCCGTCGAGGAGAGCACTATGGCAACTGGATGAGGATTCCGAGTGGAGGTAGGAGTTGAAATGTCGCTGAGATCCGATGAGGTATTGAGTGGCTCTGTCAGTTCGTCTAGTTCGCCCACGAAGTGTGGCGTGTAGCCGGTGATTTCACAGGCGGAACGTATTTGAATTTCGAAAGCGATGCAGCCGTGGCGAGATGCGAAAGGTTTTGGTACAGTCAGAAGCGAATAAGTCCAGTGGTGGGATTAAAATAAACGACGACGAAGAATGGCTGCTAAAGTTGAAGATGACTTGTGTCAACAGATGATTTGCGTAGGGTTGAAGCGAGCGTCGGTCATCCTGGAGGTTGTCAGGAGAGATGTAGAGAGAAAAATAGGTTGGCAATTTATTGCTCGATTGATGTACGGAGTAGTCGTGCAGCTGTCCAGGGGGCGGAGCCAAGGCGGATGCGTGGGAACGGGGAGTCTGGGAACGACCTTCAGTTTGGACCTGACTGGATGCTGGTTATGCCAGGGATTGGTGCTCGCACTTAGACTGTCGTGGAAAAGTGTAGGCTTGATTTAAGTGGGTTTTTCTGGCGAAGGGGGGGATGCTGATGGAGACGACGCAGACAGGAACAAACTTGCTTATTAGGTAGGAAGTGAACAGGATGTGGAAAAGTGCAACACAAGACTGTCTGTCACTGTGGTGTACCCGTGTTGGATTACTGAGGCAACGTGGACAGGAGACGACCCCAGCGACAGTGGCAGGCCGGGCCAAATCTCGGACAGGTACAGGCACAGGCTCGGGTCCAGAAGCCGCTTGGCGTGGAATGATAAGATGGTGGTGGTGGACTGGTGGTTGCAGCACTGGGTCCTCAAACGGAAGGATACGTAACCATCTGATGTCTGCTATGATTGGCCGTGGTCAGTCGAGGTCATATCCGCGTGAGGTACCTGTGTACGAACATTCGCCGTCGCGATACTTGGCAACGTCCCGGCTGCGTTTAGCTTTCTCACCTTCAAGCTGGCCTGCTGGGCAGTGCCACTGGAGCAGCAGTTATTTTTATTCTTCTCTACCGGCGAACCCTTTGTTGTGCTTTCCACATCCTTCTTTTCCTTGCATCAGAGGCACGATGGGCTGGCAATGTCTCCGGCACCACCTGTGGTTATGCTCGGGTTGCTCGCTCCCTTGCCCTCTGGATCTGCTCCTGGCAATCCTAACAAGGATGAAAAGAGACACCGTAATCGCAATCAGCGCCCTTGCACCAGCACTCGCGGCCTATCCGTACAGTACGTGCGTGATAACAGTGAAGGTCAGGTTTAACCAATGATTAGTAGGGGCCCTCCCCCCCCTCTCCAGTCTCACTGCCGCTACTCGCCATCGCCTCTGTCTGGCCTGTGCACCGTAAAAATTCCTTGGGGAGGCACTGAGTAGGGGACAGGTGTGGGTCGACGCTACTCCCGCACTGACGCAGCATCGTACATGATGTACATGGGTACCTTACACAGTACACAGTCCGTACAGCGATGGTGCACGGCGACGCAGTATATCATTGTATATCATTGGAACCCGGACTTGGCGTATCAGATTGGCTAGAGGGATTCCCTCGTCGCCCGCTTTCAATCTCAATGTTCCATCCAAATTGCTTTTGTCACGTACTATCCGCCTCAAAGTCTGTGAAGCTGCCACACTGTGTCGCACATCTCCGCGCTTTACTGCATACATATCCGTACGTCGCTGTATCAAGTCGAGACAGGCCTACGGCCGCCGAAGGTACGCGATTGATAGACCATCATTGAACCCAGTTTCGCCGCCCACTTGCTCTCTGGATTCCTGCCGTCTTCGGCTTGGTCCGTTTGTCGCGGACTTGACTGCCGTATGTACGGTTTAGAGTTGGCCCCATGAACCTGTAGCAGACTGCAAGATAACCAGTGTTGTATTGCTCTACAACATGTCTGATCTTTGTGGTTTTGTCAGGCTGGTGGGATAACTCGTCTATAGGTCGCTGCTGGTAGCTTCTTCATGTTAATTGCTTGGAATTTGCCGTTCCCGATCGCGATTCATACATGACTAACTCTCATCCTAGCCTGTTTTCCTTGTCTTCCCCTTCTCTCTCCTCCCTGGCTGTGGGGGCCCGGGGGGGGGGGGGCGGGCGGGGGGGGCGCGACAGGGGATACGAAAAAGCAAATAAGAAAGGACGCGAAAAGAGGAAAAAGAGAGAA
>JAKMXC010000481.1:0-47352 GCA_025328345.1 Colletotrichum sp. SAR11_59
ACCTTTTTCCGGGTTTTTGGGGGGCCGCGCCCCCCCCCCCCCCGGGCCCCCGCCGGGCCCTAAGGTACCCCTGCTAAAAGAGTTAAAGTAATCAATTAAGTTTGAGGGTCATAATTGACTTAATTGACTAGCGATAGCTTCAAAATTAATTGATTGATTGATTGAACTTGGCAAGTTTGATTGCTTTACGGGGAGCGCTGAGAGGCCGGCTATAAAAAATAAGACGAGGCAAATCTTCTTCCAGGTTTTACGATTCTATGAAACTGGAAATTTCCGTTGTGCCGGCCTTTCCCGATATTTCCTATTTTACCCACTTAACTGGAAATAGATGCCAGAAGGTCTGGGGCGCAAGTTGTGACTACAATCGGGATACACGAAGGACCGGATTTAGCGCTGCCAGTTCTTGAGGAGACCAATCATCTACTGATTCTATCCCCCGATTTGATATACATCGCAATCGTGAGAAGATTTGCCGGTTGCCTGGAACCGAGAGCCAATACTGAGTAGTAAGTTGGCTGCCTCAATCGCTGCCTTGCAACCTGCACTTTTGTTGAGTGCCTTCGGGTGACCGATACGCGCCACTAATGCGTCTAAGAAATGCACCTCAACTGCGCTATTGGGTCCCGCTTTCACCGAAATTCGGGCTGCATTCATCTATCGCTGCTTGCCGCCAATCAACCCACTTGGTAAATGAAGGCTCGTTGTTCAGATGAGCTGGGTGCCATGGAACACGATGCCTTGTCCGCGTGATTTTGGTGCGCATACTGTTGCGGCCTCCTTTTGCACCTCCGTGCTTTTATACGGACGGGATATAAAGCAACAACGACATGCGAATGATTTTGTAATCTCTCTTCACCTGCCCTCTTGCACACCGCATTTGTTTCTTTCCAGACTCTGTTGTTGCTCGTCTTACGCTATCTGCGGTTTCGCTGGCAATGCACAGAGTGCCTGCTCTCTTCCAGTGGTGGTACCTGTAATGCCATTTCGGTGATAGTACCCCGTTGGCTATTTTACAGGTTGGTTAAGCACACACTACTAACACAGGTAAAGATCAATGATATCTCAGCTTCACCTGAGACCAAAGGACTCAACTCGTAACATTCATCAACGTTTGGGCATACTTGCTCACTCAATCTGAGGGAGCGGCAACGGGAAGAAAAGAATTTAATACCACAAGTGTCATGGCAGCATTCAATGGGTCGAGCTACCAAAATGGCATATTTTTAGTCCCACAGAGGCGAATCTACTGAGGCTGAGGTAATTGCTGCGCACAAAACGGTCCAGCCGAACGATCTTCAACAAAGTCTTGCGGAGGAACCAAGCATGTTGTCGCCCCACGTTGCTGCGCTGCTGTCTGCGACGTGCCGATGTGTTGAAATGCTGGTCCATTTTCTTGTTCCACGAGGACGTCCGGGCGGCCTTTTCCACTCTTCACAGGATGTGACATGTTTTGTATGGTCTGCAAAGGTGGAATTCCTCTCGCCACACTTGCACGAGAACGCGCTATCCATGGAGTAGTCGTCTCCGTGTTTGTGCCGACAATAATTGTATTTATCCGAATCCAAGTGACCGCAGGCGCATTCGAACATTGGTTTGCCGTGGACAATCTTTTCGTGTTGCCTAAAGCGTTGAGCGCTTTCGAAATCAACCGAGCAGGTTGTGCATGTCTTGCAACCCCTTCTATTGAGGCTGCTCGCAACGCTACCAGAGTGTGGGTATGGAGCCACTGGGCGCAGACATGAGCGGTCATAGATAGCAACTTCGCTGTTCGCTTCAACAGCGGTGGTTTTGGACCAAGGGAGATGCGAGTCAGCGACAGACGCGCCAAAGATGCCGACATTCTGAGCCGAGCTGGGGCGTTGCTCCTGAACTTGCTTCCACGCAACTAGAGGGTCCACAGAGCCATGGCGCTGTTGTGGCTGGGGCTGCGCCGTGTGGAAGGGCAAGTACGCTTGCGCCTGGCACCCGTGCAATTGATTCTGGAAATGAAACTGCTGACCAGCTCCGAGGAGCTGCTGGCCCGGTAGCAGGTAATAGGTCGACAAAGGATGTTGGCCATTGTTGCTGGAGGAACAGTCGTCTGGGGCTCCAAATCCATACCGCATATGAACGTTGTCGGCATTATCAGACTGACAGGGAGCGTAGTTGTCGTACGGTGCGTTAAATCCGAAGTTATCAGGCCCAGGAGAGAAATGAATTGCATTGAGAGAGCCGCTATCTGTAGTGTGTATGCCCTGGAAAAATTGGGGGTCGTTGCCAACAGGGAATTAGGGTCCGATGTTGTTCAGATTATTCGCAGGGTCGTTGCCGTCACCAGCGGAATGCCCCTGGGGCATATGCGACTGGTAACTCATATCTGAGATAAACTTGGGCAACTGGCGGCAATGCGGTCAAGCTAATTATGGCGTGACAGATGTCAGCTTTGGATCTTTGGCCCAGTCGCCGCTAAGGAGAACATACGGGGAGGGTCAAGTGTGGTGGCTCTGGGTCACCAACAACACCGTAGGGCGCTAGTTCCCACAAAGAATGAAATCGCTTGTAGAGACGACATTTCTGAATGTATGCGGCGATAGTGAGTGGTTTTAAACGCAAAAGTTCCTTCTTTCCTTTCTGCGATGCAGGCTGAGAACTGGCGAATTCAGAATGAATACGAATAGCTGAATGATGAGTACGTCTTGCATGACGGTGAGTTGCGCTGGTCCTCGCCAGATCAGACTGCGCCTGACCTCCCCGGGCTGTGAAGCCGGATGGGTATTGCCACATCAAAATCCTCCTCAAGCTTAATAGCAGGGGTCCCGAAGTCTAAAGACATCCCGGTACCCCATTTCGACAGCCATAAGAGGTTAGCTAGGCCTTGTAGGGGATAACGCATTTCGGCCCGGAAAGGCGTGTTCTCATTTGTGACATGTTCCGTCTTTCATTACAACATCCCTATCTGTAGATACCCAAAGCTCTTGTCACGTATCGTACTCCGGCTCCGCAGCAACTGCACTGGTGACCATGAGTACTCAACGAGTCCCCCGCCCCAGGTCGCACCCCCCACATACGCTCGGCTCCGATGAGGTGGATTTTATTGCTAGGTAGGTTGGCCGCGAGGAAGCGGAACTACCCCTCAATCACCCATTGTAGCAGGTCGTTCTATGTACGTATCGATGCCGGCGACGTTATCTCTCTCCAGCTTTGCCTAGAGTTAACGATGATATGAGGAAGGTACGTGAGCCACATCCCGTGCTCATGTGATACAACCAATTTGTGCTTGAAAGTTGTCGGTGATTTCCGCCCTGGTATCATCTTCATCGCACACATCACAGATGCTAACCGACTAGCTGGAGTGGGGTCAGTTACTCGATCCATCATCTGTTACGGTCCTGTGCGGTCTGAAGACCAGCTGCAAGAACATCACCCTGAGCCTGAGGCGAAGGCTCGCGATGAGCAACCAGATATGGCTGCTGTGAATATGGCTTGAACGGTGCCCGACATCATCGCCTGAGCAGCGGGGGGTTGGTGGATCTACCTCTGAGGACAATTTCTACCAATGACGAGAGTGCTGAACTGCAAGCCAAGACCAGAGGTAAGCCCATCGCAGCGTTCTACCAGACCAAACGCAGCTCGCCAGCTTAGTAAGGCGGAAAGTAGGCGGAAAATAGGGGAAATTGCTCCCGCAATGAGATGCGTGATCTGCCCTGAAGCGATGTGCTGCGAGCACCGGATTACGAGCCAGTGGCGCAGCAGTACAGAATTTGACGACAACACGGTGAACAGCCACCCGACCCGGGGAATGTATGGAAATTCTCAAATTTTCAAGTTTGAAGTGTACAATTCCCAATTTGTTATTGATCTTGGGTTTCCACCTGATGTTACACCTCCGGATCACCGATTTGACGCCGAAGACCGACACCGGGCTGACCGTCGGCCCTAATCTTTGCAACCCGTGTTAGCCGCTGAAGGTGCTCCAGAAAGAAAAATAGTAGGCCCCGAAGGAGAGGAATCTTTCAAAGCTTACATCCGACGTGAACGATTGATGTCCATCATTGCAGGTCGCCACTTATTAACTTATCCTGAGTAAATCACTTGCATTGTTGAGTCCACGATGGCCGTAAAGCTTAACCACTCGCGACCAAAGGTTCCTGGTTTCTGCTTCTCATCGCCGATAGAAATATGGGAATGAACCGAGTGCTATCGCGTTAGCGATGATGCGACTGAAGAGTTGCAGTCATTGGCGCAATGGCCCTGACTAATTGTCGTTAGCCCGGGGCAGAAAATAGAGGGCCGGCAAAGGCCATCTACGGTGTTGTCAATTAACCTTTCTGATTTAATATTGCTGCCCCGACGCCGGGGCCGGAGACCCACAATCACCGATGAGCGCCGTGACGGAGGCACGGAGGTAGGGCCTGATATCCATTGGCACAAATGCTGCCGAAAATCACGCGCGTTTGTCATCCTAAATCAGGCGGACAATTAAGAGGCTTCACCTAAAGGCTGCCAGGTGCCTCGTCTCGATGGTTTCGACGCACCGCCTGGACAGGACGCCTTATTCATACAGGATGGATGGATGCCCATAGGCCTCACTGCAACATACGAAAATGATGGTCTTTTTACAGGGAACACAGACTGATTGAAAGCCAATGATTTTCCGCGAAAGTTGGCATTTGAGGCGCAGTTTCTCCCCCAGGGCGGAGAAACCTCGCATTGCGGGGCTGATATGTGAAGCGCATGGGTTTGAACAAATGAGGACGCCGCCAAACTACCTTGCGGCTTACTACCATTCAAAATGGGCCGCATGAGTCTCGGATCTGACTCTGGCGGAATATAAATAAGAAGGAAGCAACCATCACTCAGCTCTCCATGATTTTAATCCTTTCTTTCCTTCATTAGCCTGAATCCTATTATCACTACACAGCACACTGAAGTTTTGGTATCGATGCCAGCAACATTAAGCATAGCCATTTTCAGCGGTGGTTGCCACTTGGGAATCATTCCATATTTGACGGGGCAATTGGAATTTGAAGATGCAGATTGATTTGAAACAGCTAATCCCACCAAGATCTCCCATCCGATAACCCCTTGGAGCGAAGGTAGATGAGTCCCAAACATTGATCTGATGCTTGCAACCAGTCACATCAAGATGCGGGCAGACCACGACTGCTCGAGAATAGCTGCCTCAACCGAGCCCCGACGGCCATAGAGAGGAGGTGATGCGCTTGCTGCACAAGGGTGCAGCCAAACAAAGCTCACGTGCTGTTTTTGGAGCTGCTGGAAGGTCTACCAGCCCGTCGTTTGCCGCATGTCTGCACGTGAGTCAAGTGACTGTTGAAGTTGTCGAAGGTCTTTCCGCAGATGCAAATGAAAAGTTGTCCAGCTTTATCCTTGAGCTTGCAGCTATCCTTCAAATGCCGAGTGTAATTATCCTTGCGGCCAGTCGAATACGAACACTTGCAAACGTATTTCTTATCACCATGAACTGTGGCCACATGTCGTCTCATCTCCCTTAGACAATTGAAAGTTGCAGTGCAGGAATCGCATGAAACACAATCACTTTGACGAGTCAAAGTGACATTTTTACCCGGTGCAGTCTGTTTGGCCGAGACAGTGTCGTCGATAGGGTACAGTTGGTCAATATTGCTGATGTCCAGATTCTGCTGGAAAGCAGTACCGGAGTATGGGGACCAGGAGGGAAAGAAGGGATTGCCCTGCCGCTGAACGAACTGGTCCAGGGTACTCGCCCCAGTATCAGCTATGCCGAAACGGTAATCCTCGGGACCATTGCTGAAGAAGGCTGCGCTGGACCCGAAATCAAAGCTAAGATCATGTTGGGAATCCCCAAGTGTATACTGTTCGGCGAACTGGCGCACATTTCCAGCCTCGTTTGTTGACGGAGAGAAAAGCATGTTTTGGGCCTCGCCCCGGGATCGCGCGGGGCGGCTGTTGTCGTGATATCTTGGAAACGCCGTCCCATCAATGGGGCGCGACGGTCTCATGTCTGCTATGAGTGGCTCTCGCAGGAGAACAAATGGGACGGTTTTTGGGCGTATGGTATGACCAGCACTTTAGGAGCTGGAGAAGCGCTGACCAGTCAGCAAGGGAGGTCTTCGGGGTTTCGAAACATACTGGCAACGGACAGTAGGTTGTCCAAGCGAGACTGACGTCGTTTGTTGTTGATGTTGATGTTGAAATTGTCGTTGAACTCTAATGTGACGACCGAAGGGATAGAACAAACTTATTTGACAATGGCTGTATATAAGCGACAAAAGAGATAATTTGCTGGCTGAAATGTTCCAAGACACCCTTTCAAGACGAGTATACGCAAAGATGCGCCTCAAATAGAGGCCCATATTCAATCCGCAGCATTGAGGTGTCAAATTCGCCTCTCCAGGCGCATGCAGGAAATGTGAGGCAGTAGTAGCACTGTCCCCTGAACGTTTGCCTTCCAGCCTGCGTTTAGGCTCCCAGATCTGAAATCTCGCTGAAGAGCTTCTTGTGCAGAGTACTTTAGTGGACCTGTGAGAAGCAGGGCTTGTTCCGTTGCACTGAGGCACATTGGAATTCCCGGGGACGATAGGGGCCGCAGCCTGGTTGGACCCGCTGGCTGAGCTCATTCGTAATAGGTATCCGTTGTTGCCGGACGTATCATGGCTAAGTGGCTGCGGCCAGCCCAATCAGTGCAGGCATTACTCGCGTGTAGAGATGCCGGGCGAAGACGAACATACCTAGTACTGTTACGCATCAGATTAGGAAGAAGAAACTGATTCTACCGTGCCTCAGAACCCAGCCTCTGGTCTCGTGCAGCGGGATTCTCAGTTACCATGCATTTTAGGAAGGTAGTAGAGTGAGGCATCGTGAAACCAGCCACGGCAGCTACCTCGATAGGGAATGAGTTTTGGTGGCGACGAGATGATATCACCTTATCTTATGACATCTTATCTGATGATACATGTACTCGCATGCTTAGGAGTGGGAACTCGATACTGCCGGCATCCAGTCGCGCCTCGGCAGACAACAACTTCCGCGCTGCGCTTTCTCAGCTCAGCCATCTATCATTCTGTAGTCATGCTCTCGGTTGAGATCTCTCCGCACGTGGCTCGTGTGATTATCCGATCCTCAGTGACATCCGCAGCGCAATATTAAATTATTCTTCCGAAAACTATGCAACACTCCACGGGTAGTGTCGGTCACCTGATTCCCGATGTTTCAGTTGCCTTACCTTAAATCGACGCCTTCACTGCTGCCTAGGTGAGATCATGAGCATTTAGTCCAGCAGTATCGACTTTCGCGGGGAGACTGATCGGTTGAGGCTGTATACGACTTGTTTAGTTCACGCAGTTCCTTCGTCTATTCCTTGTTGATCGTTTCTTATAGGGAGCTATGCTCAGGTCTGTGAGATTCTATTCTCAAGGATTGTTCTTTTCAGAAGCACAACTATCACGTACGTCTGTCTGACTCTCCTCCATTTCAAACAACATTCTGAGTATGTAAGGAATGGTAGTTTGATTATCCACAGTCATCAGCCTCTTAGAGTCATTGCCAATTACCTGAAACGCTATTGACAACCGTGACCGGACAGTCCGATTCTGCGCCGTCTGTAAAGACTGTTGATAACTTAGCTAACTACATGGAAAGTTTGGCCAGAGGTCTGCATGCAACGTCGATGGACCTGGTAAAAGCGGCTTTCATTCCGAGGCCTTGCGTCGAAGGCCTGGGCTTCCAGAAATGGCCTTCGTGTACCTTTGAGAATGACATTGCAATGGCTGAATGATGACATCACATCTTAATGTGGCCGCCTCCTCGAAGAGAGTCTCCTCCTCGAAGATAGCTCTGTCTTGATAGTCTGCGACAACTGATTTCTCATCGTACTCAAGGACAAAGAAGTTGTTTCAGCTTGCACAATGTGAATTTGAAACGTAAGCAATACTGCTATTGGTTTCGTTGTGCGGAGAGCAGCGTAACTTGGTGAGAAATTAATCAAGAGTAACGAGTATTTAACCATCCTTTTACTACTTACCCAGCCAAATCATAAAAGTGAATCCAAATGCTTCTCTTCTGAAATTCCAGTGGTAAGGCATGTGTACGCTCGTAGCCCGATATGTCTCGGTGAGTCATGGTGATCGCCGTGAGAATCTTTGCCTGACATGTCAAGGTACAATTAAGTCGTGGCGGGGGACGATCCTAGTCACCGAGTGTCAATCTTTCTTCCCTTCGTTGTGGGCTACAACACGAAGTCATATTAAAACTTTCTTCGAGTTTCGGTGCCAAGTCACCCTTTCGCGACGCTTAAAGTTTGGTCCTATCACTTCAACATCCATGACAGGCGTGCGGGCCGGATGATTCTGGGTTTCATTGAGAGAGTCCAAATTGATCGCATGTGCAAGTACCAGGTTGAAGACACATAGAAACGAGCCTCAGGTGAAAGTTTGTGGAAAGTACTGCCACACGCATGGCTAGGTATGCTTATGTTTCCCATCAAGCGCGAGGCCGCCGGCCGCGAGCATACCACAGCGTGGCGGCCGGGACATTATCAAAAAGATCAACGCCTAAAACGCGGTCTTATCAAATTCCGCGGGAAAGACAAGAAGGTTTTATGATACCAGTCACAATCAGGAGTGAGAGAACGAGGCAGTCCTTAGATATGATGTCCCGTAGATTGGTGTTCATCATGCGCTCTGTCCTGGCTGTGCTGACCAAAATCTATTCGTGGTGAGGCGCATTGAAGGCAAAACTCCACCTGGGCTGACGCCTGATACTATGCCGAAAAGAATACCGAAGGGCTTGCAGAGCCTTGTGCGGAGGTCATGACATCTATGCCAAGTGACCATTGATTCACGGCAACGCTAAGAATGCGACCTGGTCCCTTCGGAATGCGCCTCACTGGACCATCAAAGACAGCGATAGGGCGAGAATCACCGAAAAATAGGCAGAAAACGGCCTCAGATTGTCGCAGCCCGACAGATTGTTGCATTCGGGGAGCTTCCTGACTCCCCCGTTGCGGGTCGCGTTGGATGCCTTTTCTCAGCCGTCTTGGCGGTCCAATATGGTTCGCTTCCAAGAGGGAATGTGATTGAAGACTCATGACGCATCATGGCTTTGCCATCGTCCTCTCATATAAAGATCGGATTTCTTCGTCTTCTCAATTCTGACTTTGGAGTGAATCGACAACACTCAGTTGATTTGCATACTGCCAGATCTTGCTTCGCTACTCTCGGGTCTTCTTTTCGATATTATGTTGTTGTTCAACGTGTACCTTTCCCACCACAGCTGGTTTAAGGCTGTCTCGCTGACGCATGTTACCTAGCGTGAGGAGGCCGCCCGGTCCCCGAATTCCTTCCCCCCTTGGGACTCGAGTCAATCAACAAACATGAACACAAGGCAAAATCGTACAAATCAGTGTTTTTGTTTTGTTTTGTTTTTTGTATATACATAGATTGAGACTCAATATGACGCATAAGTTTGATCCTAAGTAAGAAAGATAACTGATGATGCAAGCAAGAAGGGAGAGTTGTTTGCCGAAGGAGGACGAAGCCACTAATACAGCTATGAGACCAGCGATGCATGACACGTTGTGTTTCTGAAGGAAAAAAACGGAAGAGAAGGAAAAAAAGATAAATCGGTTGACGGCAGTTTTCCTTGCACCCGGTCTATGGCCGGGGCTTCACACACCACCACTGCCATTTGCGAACAGCCCTGAAGAGCTCCAGAAAGACCCCTGATCACCGCCAACACCAAACGCCGGCGACGAGTGGGTGCGCGAGCTGTTCGGTGGACGTCCCGGCTTTTTCTTGCCGCAGGCTCGAACATGAGCCACATGGGCATCTAATTCCGAGCACTGCTCCAAACACTTACAGACATAAACGGCGTCGGCCAGGCCTTTCCCTTTGCAACTGCCCTGCACGTGTCGGATATAATTTCTCTTGGACGGGACTCTGTAGTTATTGCATTTGCAAACGTACTCAGGGTCGCCGTCCTTGTGATGCACCTCCGTTTCGTGCCTCCGTGCTACTCTTGCATCTCCAAAGCTTTTACCGCAGGCCCCGCAAGTAGTTGCCCCAGAGCTTACGGATAACCCGCTTCGGCTGCTGACGGCATCCCAATCAGAAGGTGTTTGCTTGGTGAACTGGGAGCGTTCATCAGCTTGGGTGCGCGTGGCGCTAGCTATGGTGCGGTAGGTAGTGGAGGGAGGTCGGCGATAGTTGGGCGCAAGAAAGGTTGGGTCGAGAGGTACAGGATCCCAGGGTGAAGTGGTATGGTGACCTCTGTCTTTTACCTCCTCCCATGCAAGTTTCGGATCCCCAACCGGATAAGAGTATTGATCTTGACGGCTGGCCGACGACGGCGTGAAATTGGGGAGATCTGTGTGAAGATCGAGTTCTGGGGGGTAGGCATCCGGGGGAAAGTTGTTGTTACTCGCATAGTTCACGTTGGAATCGGCATAAAATTGGTGATTGCTCGGGTCCGCAAACTGGTCGAGGTAATCGTGTCCATACCCCGCGTAGCTCTGGTGGGGGGCGGGGGATGCATTCTGATCGATGGCCGGGGTCGGAACAGAGTAGTAAATATCGTGGTTATCGCTGGTGGTTTCGTAAGGGGCGGTAGATATATCCTGATTGATGGGCAGAGCCGGAACATAAAAGTGATTGTTGTGATTATCGCTAGTGGTTTCGTAAGGGGCGGTAGATATATCCTGGTAGGTGGCCAGGGCCGAGGCATAGTAGTCATTGTCGTAGTCGTAGACAGCCGTCTCGTCGATTGAGCGCGACTGGTGATCCATACTTGAAGCTTAAACCTCAGGGATCTCTCAGGTCAGGTCTGGCAGTGGTTGTGTGTGTGTCAATCGGTGCAGGGATGATTCGATGGCGAAGCGACTGCGGCATTGATTAGCCATGGATGGACGCAGTGGTTCGCATACTGATCTGGCCGCCTGTACGGATAAACAGAGGGGCGCACTCACCAACTGATCTGGATCCCAGCCCCAAGATTCGAGATGGCGACAAGTTTGATTTGGCGATTCGAGCGGAGAGAACAGTTAATAGTGAGTAAAGAGTCAGCGAGAGAAGAAAGAAGAAAATGAAAAGGACGGCCATGGCTGGTTTTACGAGAATGTACGCAGTCCAGACTAGGTGCAAGGTGAGGTGCATTGAGGTCCATTTGCCTTTCCAATGAAGCGGTGGAGGGTACTCGGGCAAGGGTTGGTGCCGGGCCAAGCGTGGGAACCAGTCGCGCCAAGCCTGCTGGCAGCTTGTCTCTTCGGAGGCACACGGTTTTAAGAGGGAGACGATGAGGTAGGCAAGGGTAGCAATGCCGCGCAATTGGGATGGATCTTGGGAGCGTAATAGCGGCCCGGTGAGATACCCAGTTGTAGTACGCGTCGAGTGAAGCAGCCCTCGACCTCATCGCGGTACTTTTTGCGTTACGCGAGCGTATGGCAGTGCGGTAGGATGACCTTATTACTGCATGCCATAATGATGTGGGCATATTTGTAAGGATTTAGCGATCGACATCGCAAGCTGGGGAAGAGTTGCACCCGAAGGACGAACTGTTGTCAAATAACCTTTAAATCTACGGCGTTCATCCCGGCCTCGGAGCCGCAGGCCCACAACCATCGGCCGAACCTAGGGATCAGCGATCGGACGAATGACCTTCGCACCCATGCCGCTGTGGACTTTGCAAAAGTGAACCTCCCATTTGCTAGTCGCCAAATTCAGCAGAAAAGTCTCTCGGCAATGTTTCGTATGCTGCGGTGCAACGAATCCATGAGCATGGGGTATGTTCATCCCTCCGCGGAAAATCACGGGAGTTCTTTTTACCACCGATACCAGCCGGGAAGACAATACCTACAAATGAATAAGAGTATTAATAGAAAGAATATCAATGTTACTCGCCGTGTTAACGGCTTTATGTCTGTAGCATCGACTACCTATTGTGGAATTAAAATGACTAGTCTATGTGTCTGTTCATCGGCCCCGACAGCGACAGAGTCTTGATGGTGGGCTCGAACTTTACGCATCACGGCTCCGAGTGGCAAGTGTTCCGCTGGGCTTGGGTTTCAGGTATGTAAGTAAGGTACTTTGAGGCGGGCGACGTGTACGGTGGATGCCCTATCGAAATGCACCTCACCGGGCACCTTACAGAACGGGGCGGAACGCCTTGAAAAGTACTCCGCTAGCTCCGCGTATCAACAATACCAGCCAGAGGCGCAACTTATCTTCCAGCATGACGCTTGATCCATGGGTGTCTTATTCTTAAGCTGACGGCTCCCAGACTTCAGGATGTATGTGTTATTTCACCAATCCTAGGATTGTCCTGATGTAATTCAATAAAGAGCTCTCAACTCTGTTGTTTCCCCAGCGCGCCCATTGCCCTGCTGCAGGAATTTCCTAATCTCAGTTTCCAGACGCTACGGTTGCGAATAACAGTGGGCCATTACAACTGGTGATCTATCAAAACGTGTAATCGCCTTTGGTAGGGTTAAAACAGGCGCTGTGTCCTCCGCATGGGTCATTCATCTCATCTCCTCCGATAAAGCTGTCGTCGCAGCTATGCGTTCCGAGAAAACATCCGTCGATAGCATGCGCCTGGTTTCTTTGTTAATCGAGACAGAATGGAAAAGGGGAGGGCAAGTTACATATTTTCCTGCAAGAGGTGCTCCCTCATCCGCGGTCCAGACCTTCAGGCCTAGCCTTGTTAGCAAGGGGCTTCGCGACTGCTTGACAAGCGCTTGTCAATAAAAGGCGGTAATCAGATCTTACTTATGACAAAACTTCCTTTGTTATCGACAGCAGTCGAGGTAAGGGTATCATCAATCGTGTTGCCTTCAGTATTTGTACAAGCACATAGACGGTGCTTATCGCCCAGAGCCGTGGCACTCAACCAGTGTCAGCATCCTTCCGCTCGAAACCAGACGTTGAGATACAAACGTACGCGAGTCCAAGGCCAAGGAGGGGGAGGATTGGGAAGGGGAGCATGACGCCTAGCTCGGCGGTGATTGCCGATTTAAATGTTTTTTTTTTTGTGTGGTGCAGGAGATGGCTGAGACCGCAGACCACAACTTCGAATTTGCTGAGTTGCTTGTAGTTTATGTACGTTAACGTCTAATCGCGCCCACTGAAGGGATCTGGCACGAGTCGCCAATGGTTTTGGGTAAATGGCAAGGAGGCGGACTAAATTTCCCGATTTGATTGATTGATTTTGTTCCACGTGCTTTCAGCGGCTTCACTTAGCAGGTAAGACCTGAATTGACAGCAAAGTTTGGCTCATAACCGGAGCGCTCCATCATGACGATTGACCACGTCCCAACTGGTTCTGTCGTTGAATCGAGGCCACAATACCGTTTTCGTTCGCATAAACTACATAAGACAATCCTCGGTGCTCCAGGATCTGAGTTTAGTCTGAAATATAGCTCAAAATCATTCTGTTCCGAGAAACTGTAGACGATATAGAACTGAAGCCATCGATCATCTAACGAAAGAAGCACCTCCTGCGGGTGGTTCCGCATTGGCAGCGTCGCAGTTGTGCCCGGGTCCAGCGCGCGACCAATTCAGGAGGACTCATCCTGGAAAACGGATTGCTCCCCGTTTGGCAATTTGGGCACTTACAGGAACGTAACAAAATATACCTAGGAATTGCGAAGATGAATATTCATATGACCAGTCGATAGAAACACAAAAGAAAACCATGGCATCGTATCATTTCTGGACTACCTAGCTACCATATCCATGCAAATATCAAGTACTCAGAATGTGAAGTCCGTAACCAGTCTTGGGCGCGTGAGTCGCCTCACAGCTGCCCGGATAGCACTTGAAACCTCATTGACAGCGACACAGCCTCCCGTTCCTCCCTCCCCTTGGCGGTATTTGACTCTGCTCCGCCCGGCTCCGAGAGGCAGATCTCTGTTCGGGCCCGGGAGACAAGGACACCTTACCCACGCATCCTGATCGAAATGCACCTCACCACCCACAGAGCGGGGTGCCCAGACAAATACCCCGCCGGATCCTTATTTCAAGAACACTTCTCAGCGGCGTAACTCATACTCCGACGTGACCCCGCGTCAGATTTTCTGTGTCTGACTCCCTGCTGCTCAGGTACCCAGAGGTTAGGGTCTACCAGTCTTGGCCCTGTGGATTTTTCAACGTCATGAGTGTCTGATGAAAAACGCTTTCCAGTGATGTAAATTTGAAAAAGAGCACATTTGCAATCGATTAGAGTGCTGTTCGGCTTATTCAACATATCAAGAGTCTCGCGATGTTGGTTAAAACGGACACGTGAGTGCACTGCAACTCGACTCTGTTGAGTCTGCTGTCTTTCAAATCTTATGACGGAAACAACTCAGGACGGGTTAAGTATGTGAATTACGCGGATCCGTTGAAATTATACGATGTCCAGACACCTTCGTCACATGGCCAACTTTCCTGGTGGCTTCGACTCGTCAAGCGATAAGTTGATACTGGCTGGCGATAATGTCCACAACTAGGCCCACACATGGCCGTACCAACGGTTTGGGGTACTGCCACGACACTCATAGGTGGATCTGGGCGACGATGACAGTCATGGCCAGACAGCTCTCTGCTCGCCTCGCGACCGAGATTGCTTGTATTTTCATTGGTCTCCTCACGATAGTCCACATGGAAAAGTCGGCGTGCGTATGGTGCCAACTCCATGGGACCACAGCACCCCTGTCAACGCGAGCTGCCATTGGCTGCCGAACCTCCCCTGCATTTTGAATCCACAGCACATGCTTCTCACGGCCCAATATTATATACCCTCTCGCTCATTCTTCAGTGTCACCGCAAGAAGCCCATTCGATACCATCAGAAGCTACAGTTTGCATCTTGAGAACGGACATCCTACTTGACTTCAGGACGTTCATTGTCTGTGTTCCTGTCCGCTGGACGGCACTGCAGCAGACGCACAACCATCAAACTCTGCTCGCCGCTGTCACTCACCGCCATTCGAGATGTCCACCGCCGTTGTTTCCTCCGCCGCCTCCGTCCACGGCTCTGACAGCGGCGTATCCACTGCCACACTGTCTCGGAAGTCCATCAGACGTGAGGTAGACGTCGTTGCGGGCGTGACCGTGAGGGAGAGGAACAAGCAGAGCCTCACGGTCTGCGTTGTCCGCGAAGAGAGTCTGCACAAGCTGGAAATGGCTTGCAAATACATTCGAGGAATCTTCGAACGAGACAGTAGGATACCCCACACCCTGCCCGCATACTGCAACTTTATCGATCAAACATCTGACACTGGAAACAGCTCCCCCCATGCTCTTCACCACCGTCGAGCTCCTCCAGCAAACCATCGACGCCGCCGAGCTCTCAGCCAAGCACCGCGTCCTCAACCTCCTCTTCAGCCCGGAGATCGAGGAGGTCACCTTCGACGCCCCCCCGCACTTCAGCCAGCTCAAGGTGCTCCGCTGCGCGGACCGCCGCGACCACGGCAAGCTGTTCGTCGACGGCGCCGCCACGTACAACAACGTGCGCCTCGACAAGTGGCAGGCGCACCGGCACAAGAACCACACGCTCATCATCGGCGACGAGCGCGGCGTGCGCATCAAGCTCAGCGACATCGTCACGCTGCCGCACTGGGCGCGGTGCCGCAACAACTTTGACGGCGCGGAGCAGAACGAGATCTTCCAGCATTTTCAGAACCTGTCGGGCAAGAGCCGCTGGGAGGACGTGAAGGGCATCGTGTCGTCGATTTTGGGGCTCGCGACGGGGGCGGCGAAGCTGGGCGTGAGGCTGAGCGGCGCCGCGGGCGGGATTTATGCCAAGTACACGTTCGGACTGCATGCGTTGGAGATTGGGGCTGCGGGTGTGAAGGTCAGCGCTGTTGCTACGGCGGCGGGCTCGGCTGTCGTGCTGGGCGTGGCGGCTGGAGCTGCGGTTTACTTCATACCCTGGGAGGGGCTGTTTGAGTGGTTGAAGAGGGCGTTTTTCAGTTTTTGGGACAAGATTTGTTCGCTCTGGCAGCGGTTCAAGGGTTGGGTTGTGGATTTGTTCACCGGCGGATCTGAAGTCGAGAGCAAGCAGAAGATGTTGGTGAAAATGAGGTAGTCCGACTCTCTTTTCTTTTGTATGGGCTTGGTATGGGTACTGGGATATTTGATGATGCGATGGAAATTGGAATACAGTACAAGAAGTACAAGAACGACATTTCTTAAGGGGTATATACAGTAGAATGCGACAAAGAGAATGAATAGACGATAAAGCTCAGCTAGACATTATGGAAACAACAGGACCATGAAGCCATTAGTGCTGTGCAGGTTTGAAGTGACCCGGCGCCAGTGAGGTACTCAAAGCGAGCGGTCATATATTAATTCAACCATATAATTAGTGATGAGCTTTTCGATGTTGCCTCCGGTGACGGGGGCCGGGAGACCCACCATCGCCGAAACTTTCGGGCAAGGCCGACTCCGAACGGCGCACACTTGGAACCAATAATTGGGCACAGAAATCCAGAAGCACAAGCAGTTGTGCGAAAATTCGAATTTTCCCAGTCACCGTTTATGCGACACTGTCAAGCCAGCCCAATTGATAAGACCCAAAAACATCGATAGCAAATACGCAAGGAGAGCAGAATTTGAACCTGCGGCAGGCATTGAATGAACAGATAATCTTGTTGGTTCGTATACTACATAGCCCATAATCCAATTTTGTTTCGTTAAATCGAACAACAGCGCCACATTCCTTCAAACATAAACAATCGTTTTACAGGCCAAGCCGCCACCACCCTTCTTACCACCGCCGCCACCTCCAAGAAGACCACCGCCTCCTTGGCCTCCACCCAGCAGTCCGCCGAGCAGTCCTGGGTTGTCCTTTCCTCCGCCGAGAACTCCTCCGAGAAGTCCCGGGTTATCTTCTCCTCCACCAAGGACTCCACCGAGGAGACCGCCGTTGCCACCTCCGAGGAGTCCACCACCACCACCGCGCTGCTTGGAGTTTTGCTCACCTCCCAGGCCACCGAGAACGCCGCCCAAGAGACCGCCAACACTAAAATGTGGATTAGCTTTGTGTTCAAAATCGGAAAACGAAAGATGCTTACCCATCACCAACTCCGCCAACGACGTCACCAACACCGCCAAGCAAGTCACCTTGGCCGACCTTGCCAACGCCCTTGCCCAAGCCTCCAGTGATGCCAGTAACAGCATCGCCAGCACCCTTACCAACACCACCAACGACGCCACCCAAGGGTCCGCCAACGGTGTCACCAAGGCCTCCGACAGTACCCCCGACAGTGTCACCCTAGAGCCTTCGTCAGCGTCCGTAAATTGTTCTCAGTAAGAGGAGCTCTTACCAATCCCTTGCCGACACCGCCAACAGTGTCGCCAACGCCCTTGGTGGCACCGCCGATGGTACCCATGACGTCGCCCCTTCCAAGCGCACCGGTGGTGTCTCCCAACGTCTTGCCGAGACCGCCGGTCGCCGCGCCGAGGGTGTTCGAGACGCCGTTCGTGGCTCCCCCAACTGTCTTTCCGAGACCGTCGACGCCAACGGTCTTGCCAACGCCATCGGCAAGCCCGCCGACAGTCCTGCCGGCTCCGTCAACAACACCGCCAACAGTCTTGCCGGCGCCATCAACAACGCCGCCGGCAGTCTGTCCGACTCCGCCGACGGTCTTGCCCGCGCCGCCGAGAACGCCTCCGGCAGTCTTGCCGACGCCGTCCACGAGTCCGCCCGCGGTGTTGGCCACGCCGCCGACGGTGTTGCCGACGCCGTCGACCAGCCCGCGCTTCCGGGCCTCGATCTCGTGCGTCGGGACCAGTGCGTTGGGGTGGTAGGTCTTCTTCTTGGGCGTGTCGGTCTGCTTGCGCTGCGCCTCGAGCTCGTCGGTGGGCACAAGCGCGTTGGGGTGGTAGGTCTTCTGCTTGGGCGCCTGGGCGGGCGCGACCGGGGCGTGGAAGTCGCGGAGCGGCCGCGGGGCAGGGATGCCCGCTGGCGCCGGGGCCTTCTTGGCGGGCGCCGGGGCAGAGGCCGGGGCCGGGGTTTTCTTGGGGAGGTGCTGGGACGCTGGTGTCTTGACGGGCGCGGATGCGCGTGAGGGGTTGACGGAGGGCTTGGTCGGCTGCGGGTTGGCCGCGGCCGCCTTCCTGGCTTGGATGCGCGCGACGATGTCGGCGCCGGTGGTTGGGGTGTTGTTGTGAATGGTCTTCTTTGTCGATGGCCTAGATGATCGGTGTGAGGAGGAGTGGTGGTCCTTCATGGCGGTGGATGAAGTCTTGTGGCGGTGGGAGTGTGGTTGCGAGTGAGATGATGTGTGCGCCTTCGAGACCGGCTTGGATACCTCGCTGGCAACTGGCTTGGTTGCCTCCCTGGCCGAAGGCTTCGCGTGCTCCTTGGCCGCTGACCTCGAGACGCGAGGCTTGGCGGCCTCGGCCGGTGCAGTGCCGGCCATTTGAGCTTGAAGTTGAGCCTGAGCCTGAGCTAGGGCCAGGGCCTGCGCCTGAAGCTTCTTCTGTTGGAGCTTGGCGATGATTTCGGCCCTGGTGGGTTTGGAGTCGTTGGCGGTTCGCCTTGCTGATTGCTGGGCTGCGGCTGTCTCTTTCTCGGCGGCGGCGGCTTCGGCCTGCTTCTTGAGAGCCTTGGCCTTGGCTCTTCGGGCGGCCTTCGCTCGACGGGCCTCGGCGACGACCACGGCCGATTTGGGGTTGCCCAGCGCGTTTGGGGTTAAACCTGCCAGAGGACGTGTAAGCTAATTGAGGTCTGCGATGAAATTTACCCATGATGACTTACTCTGAGTAGGTGCTACTGCAGCCATGATGACTGATATGGACAAATGACTTCACTCTTCGAGGTATGAGATATGAGAGACTCTGGCTTTATGGGTCGAACCAGGTTGAGTGAGAGATCTGATGAAGTCGAATTCGAGTTCGCATCGTTCTACGCATCGTCGATGGTGTGTGGCTCGTACTTGTATATGCTTCCCTCCCTGTGGCGGACATGTCTCTCTCTGAGTGACGTAGGGAGGCAGAACATTCGCGAGCTGCAGCCGGAGAAGGAGGAGGTTGAGGCACAGACGGAAGAGAGAGAGTGTGTGTGTGTGGTGTGAGCTGACGTGCGGTCTGTGTCCGGTGACGTCGAGTCTCGGGTCCGTACCGGGGTTTGATAGGTCTGGTCTCTGCTAGCCCAGACGCGCAATTATGCGAGACCGCCAATCCAGACTCACCCGTGGAGCCAATCGAACTTCATTTACCCACACACGCCACACTTTTCTCAAAGAGAGATGCCTGCAACTGCACCGCCGAGCCACACACACTACGGAGAGTCTCTCTTCGCTTATTACGAGTGATGTGAGTGTGTGTCGGAGCCATCTTTCCCTGCCCTTCCCTTCCTTCTCCCTCATTAGCCACCATCACCCTGAGCTGCTGATCCCTGATATGACATACCCCCGGCCCAGAACTTCTGATGGGCCTTTTCTTTTCGCTATCGATGTGGCGTTTTGTGGATAACGATTGGACTGAAGTGCGGGGTGGTTTGCCGAATCGCCGATCGTTGGTTGGTAAGGGATTGTTGCGTATGTGCTTTTTTTTCTGGGTTTGCCAATCACGGTTTTCTCGGCCGTGGGAGCTTGGCCCTCGTACACGATGACATCCATGGGTGTCTAACCGCCGGATGTTCGGACGACACTGCGACACCCGCGGCGAAATATGCTCCAGCCCGGCATTTCCATCTAGGTTCAGAGCGCAGAAGGGTCGAGATCATTCGGAAAATCGTATTCAAGGTTAACCTTTTTTGAAAGGTGTAGAAATTTCTAGGTTGCCCGGAAAAGTGCTCGATTTCACGATGGGGGGAAGGCAGCATGATGGGAAAGTACACAGACCCTGGGTTTGCCTGTACGATTTCGATAACGGTGATGTTTCCCTGTGGATCGCGGTATGCGCCCCCGTTATGATGTATGGGACTCATGGGTGTGGCATATCCGAAGATGAATGGCTGGACGAGAGTCACACTCCACCCATGATTGCGTGCAGTATGTATGTACGTCGACGTATGAGGGAAGCTGGGGTGCGGGCTGGATCCCAACGGGCGCCGAGATGCCTGCTCTCTCTGCTGATCGGTGGATAGCAACCCTAAGGGTCCAGGCCCCCGCGCTGCCAATGGGCAGCCACAACACTCTTTGCCTCACTGTTTAGATGAAACGGTCGTCGTTCACCGCCGTGTGGCGTCACGACCCTGCGCAGCTGAGCATGTCGGTTTCCCGTATTGGTTGCGCTGGGGAGATGATGTCGGGCTCTCCAGAGGCGTGCAGGTCGGAACTCAAAGAGCGGTCTCTCGCCCTCTCTCGTCTTGATTCAGGAACGGCTAGCAAATATGGACATCTCCGGCGAATGCGAGGCACCGTCAAATCTAGATAGATCCTCGGTTCACGCAGCCAAAACCCCGTGAGTAAGCAGCGTGTCAAGTCATTGGACGAGTGCGTGTCCGGCCAAATCCGGGAGGGAGAAGTGGCGATGTCAGGAATCCGGACGTTATCCGCGAAGCGTTCGACTGCCATTTCAGTCATTCCGGCAGGCTCATGGCATCTGATCATTGGCTTCTGACGTTTGGGTTCTCGACAGGAGAGAGTGAACGACGACTGGGCTTGGATTGTGAAGGAAACAACAGCACGATGGAGTACGCAAGGGGGCTTCCAAGGCAAGTTAAAGTAGTCTTTTTTCTCGAACTCATTACGCAGTCCTTAACATCCAAGGTACAGTCCAGAAGGTCAATAGAGCTGTCCCATCGATTGACTCCCAATCAACGCCGGGATAAAGCCCACTTGCAAGCTCTGCAGATGTTTCATAAAAATGATATCATCTCGAATGGAGACTCCGATTCTTAGATGCAAATTGGAGATGTATTTCCCCCTTAGGTCTTTCGGGTGGCACCTTCAAGAGTTGGAACATTAACATGCCCGGGGCTTCCTTTTCGTCAAATCTCATAGCGGTCAGTTTCATCATGAACAGGGCGGTACACAAAGTAATCAAACGTAGCCTCCCGCGCAGTCCCGTTGCAATCCGACGCTGCCACGCCCACAAACGCACCCGTAAAGCTGCCGTGCGCCTGGTGTCCGCCGCACTCGTCCGAGATGAGCGACGCATCAAACACCGGCCCGATCTTCTTCAGCTCCTCGCCCTCGAGCGCGTAGTAGAACTGCAGCGCCGGCCCGCGGATCGTCAGGGCGAGCTTGACCTTGCCTGCGTCCGGCAGCGGCACGGGGTCCGCGAACGGCTCCGTGAGGTTGCCGTCGGGCCACGAGGCCTCGGAGCTCTGGATGAGCAGCTCACGCTTGCCGTCCGAGTGCGCCGTCACGGTCAGGTAGAAGAAGTTGTAGCGGCAGTAGTAGGCCGTCAGGCCGGCGAACTCGCGCTCGTCGGTGGGGGAGAAGGACACGACGGTCTCGGCGTCGTAGGAGAAGTGCGTCTGCCGCCGGGCGACCAGGGCCTGCTCGAACCAGGAGCCGACGGACTCCCGCCCGACTAGTGTGAGCTTGCCGCCCTCGGTGCGGAATATGCGCTCGGGCTCGGGGGTTCTGAGCCATTGGAAATCCTGCGGCAGGCCGTTCTCGAAGGTGTACTTCTTCTCGGCCCAGTAGGCCGTCTCGTCGGGGGTTCCGGGGACCTCGACGTGCAGCGAAGGGACGGGCCCGTTCTTGACGTATAGCCAGTCGTCGTCCGCCCAGTACGCTTCTTGCAGGGCCGTCTCGCGGCCGAGCACGCAGCGCCGCTTTTGCGTCGTCGGGCGGCCGCTGAGGTGGACCATGTAGGTCTTGCCCTCGGGGGTGTCGACGATGTCGCCGTGGCCTGCGCGCTGGAGGGCGGCGAAGGGGGCGTCTTTGGAGGTGATGACGTACTTTTGCGGGTGCAGCTCGTACGGGCCCCAGATGTCGCGGCAGCGGGCGAGGGTGCAGGCGTGCTCGTAGGCGGTGCCGCCCTCGGCGGTCAGGAGGTAGTACCAGCCGTTGCGCTTGTACAGATGGGGGCCTTCGACGAGGGCCAGCTCGGTGCCGCGGAAGATGTTCTTCTTGGGCCCGACGAGCTTGCCCTGCTTGGGGTCGAACTCCTGGAGCACGATGCCGGTGAAGGCGTGGGGGCGGCGGCGGTGGTCCCACATCATGTTGACGAACCACTTGCGGCCGTCGTCGTCGTGGAAGAGAGACGGGTCGAAGCCGGAGGAGTTGATGTAGTACGGGTCGGACCAGGGGCCTTCGATGGCGGGCGCGGTGACGATGTAGTTGTGGGTGTCCTTGTAGGAGCCGTCCTTGCGCTTGACGTCGGTGTAGACGAGCCAGAACTTGTCGCCGTCGTGGGAGAGGCAGGGCGCCCAGACGCCGCAGCTGTCCGGGTCGCCGCGCATGTCGAGCTGGGATTTCCTGGTCAGAGGGCGGGTGGCGAGCGTCCAGTCTGCGAGGTCTTTGGAGTGGTGAATCTGCACGCCGGGGAACCACTCAAAGGTCGAGGTTGCGATGTAGTAGTCGTCTCCGACCCTCACGATGGAGGGGTCCGGGTTGAAGCCGGGGAGGATGGGATTCCGTACGGTAGGCATCTTCTGGGTGATGTGAATGACTAGCTGGAGAAAGGAAGAAGCACAATGGCGAATCTGAGAACGAGACGACCAGAGTCAACCTTTATCGTGTTGTTGCTCTCTGCTAAATCCATTGAAGATGAGGTGCCATCCCCACGCCTCCACAAGTTGCATTTAGCCGGCTTGGGGTGATTCGTGAGAATGTCGGCCGAGGGCCTCCACCTCCATGGATGCAGTTGGGGGCTTGGGATTTACCCCGCATGGGGTGAGGGGGAAGCAAGTTGGAGAAGTCGATGTTGCTGACCTTATTCTCCACAGATAATTCAGGAGGCGTGCGGAGTTCGTTCTTCAAGCATACTGCGTCGAGTTTCATCTTGTAATTATCACGGCAACTTTTTGAAACGCGCGCTACGGTGTTTTACTGTCACTGCTGATTCGGAAACGTGCGAGGCTCAGAGGCCACCAGCCATGGTGCAGACTGAGGCCATGAGTGGCAGTTCACGATTCTAGAGAGAACGTCCTATTACTTGGATATGGGCTTGAAGAAATGTTTCAATTTGCTAATCTGGCCTAGGCCTTCCTAACCTGGCGATGTGGTGTTTCGTTTTACTACTTCCCATTTCGACGCTGCACATCCCATCACACAATGCTCACTTAAGGCAGGGGAATGGCCTGCTTGTGGTTGATGAACAGACCCTCGGGGTCAACGGCGGCCTTGATCTGCTTGAGGCGGTCAAAGTTGGCGCCGTAGAGACGCGCGCTCCACTCGGCCTCGGTGAGCTCCGTGTCGGCGTAGTTGACGAAGCCCCTCAGCTCCTGGCCGCCGGCAACAAGCGCGTCCTCGAAGGGCTTGATGAGGCCCTTCATGTACGTGGTGCCGTCGGCGGGGTAGGGGGCGTTGGCGTCGGCAGAGTTGGCCTCCCAGCGGATGAGCCAGAGGTTCTTGCCGTGCGCGTAGGCGGTGTCGGCGTCGGCGATGTCGCGCGAGACGCCGCCCCAGAGGTCGAGGAAGCCAGACTTGCGCAGGTCGGTGCGGTTGAAGGCGAGCGTCGTGCTCTCGAAGAGGATCTTGGCCTGCTCGACGGTGAGCGGGTGGTCGGTCGTGGTGGTCAGCGCCTGGGTGTAGAAGGAGCGGCCGCCGAGGGTGCCGCCCTCGGGCTGGTTCATGCCGGCGCCGGCGACGGCGACCTCCATGTCCCAGAAGGGCAGCTCGGTCTTCTGGACGACGGTGGCGTTGGGGGCGAGGGCGTTGAGGGAGGAGACGAGGGGCGCGATGACGGCGTCGAACTTGGCCGGGTCGCCGTAGAAGTAGCCGGTGCCGGAGTAGGGCGGCGCGTTCAGGCTCCAGCGGAGGGCGAGCTCGTCGGGGCAGTCCTTGCTGAGGGAGTAGTCCTGGATGGCGACGAGGGCCTTGGCGGCGGTGTCTACGTCGACGCTGCCGATGGAGAGGGTGAAGTTGACGGCGGTGGGGAACAGGGGCGCGTGGGTGTTGGTGGTGACGGAGAGGATGATGCCGTAGGAGGCGCCGGCGCCCTGCGCGGCCCAGAAGAGGTCCGAGCCCTTGGCGGCGTTGACGACGGTGCCGTTGTACAGCATGTACTCGATGGACTCGAGGTTGTCCATCGGGGTGCCGAGGTGGCGCGAGGACGAGCCGTAGCCGCCGCCGATGCTGGAGCCGGCGAGGCCGACGTGGGCGCCGCGGACGTGGGGAAAGTGGCGGCCGGCGGTGTCCCAGGTGTACTTCAGGACGGGGCCCACGTGGGAGCCGCCGCCGTAGGTGACGCGGTGGGTGGCTTCGTCGTACGAGACGGAGTTGAAGGCGGCCATGCTGATGACCAAGCTGCCCGGGTCTCCGAAGCCGTAGGCCTGGAAGGAGTGGTGCGCTCCGAGGGCGGTGGCCTTGGCGGAGGCATTGCGCGCGCAGTCGAGAGACAGGGCGATCTGGTCCTTGTTCTCGGGGAACGAGATGGCGGCCGGGTCGACCTTGATGCGCTTCTGGAAGCCAACGGTCTCATCGGCCCAGGTGGCGTCGGTGCTGATGATGTTGCGGACGCCGGCGGTCTTCAGACACGCCTGCAGAGCGACGCCCTTGGCGGCAGTGTCCTGGGCACTGGCCAGAGAGGGGGCGAGGAAAAGCAGCGAAGCGACGACGAAGCGTCCAAAAGAGCGTGGAGAATCCATGGCTGTGGTATGTACAGACGGTACAGCCCGGTGATAAGAAACGAATGTAATGGTTTACGATGGGATATCGAGCTGTAAGGCTTGAGGGCAGAGCGAACAGACTCAATGGGGCTCTGTGACTACGAACGGGTTCATCTTATACTGATGGGGGATATATGGATCTGACCCATAAGGGGTCTGTTCGGATGGGCAGAGATCCCAGAAAACAGCTTCGGTTTTTCGGTAGAGTCGGGCGCCTCTCTGCTCGATGTCCGTCAGAAAGGCTAATATGTGACGGATGTCTCTGCTACAAGGGCCATCCATCTTGGCGGAGCCTCCACGACCCCCCCGTCATAATGACCAGATTTGCATGTCCAACGCTTCAGGGCCAAGTTTAGACAAATGCCTGTTTAATCATATCAATCAACCTGGTTCGTCGTAGGGCTTGGCGCTCACCTGCTCAGCCTCTTGACCTACTCAATCTGTAAAACCTTGTCCGGGTGATTCGCCCTATGAAGCAAGCCAACCCCTGCCTCGAGGCTCCCGCCCCGGCGCCGTCGTTCTGGAACCGGAGTCCGTCCCCCTTTTCGGCGGTACCGATGCCCCCGGCGGCCGTTTTTTAAGTTTTACATTAGTATGCTCATTGGGGCGCAAAAAGGCGCAATAAGGTCTTCTTCGTTTGGAATAAGGGGCCCATGGAGGGCAGCAGAAACGCGTCTCGGCCCCCACCCGAGGGAGAAGTTGCTGCGAGTGCGAAGAAATAGAAAAAAGAGAGCTATTCCCGTCATGGTTCATGATGGTCGTCAAACGTCTTGGCTCAATGCTGCGACAGGTGAGACTCGTCTAAGAGGGACTGCGGTCGAGTCATGGGACGTCACAAATCCAGGGCCCCTTCAAATCTCCGTCAATACCGATTTCTTGGGATCGTATACTCGGGTTCGGTAGCGACCGGTTGGCATTACTAAGGGCGGATGTTGTTCAGAGTCCGGAGTATATTAACACGTTGTGCAGCCCCGTGGTGATGATCGTGAAGCCTACGAGGCAGAGATGAAAGCTGCGCAACTTGGCTGACTAGCGGAAGCATCATTATCGGATCAGCAGATCGCCTCACTCTTTTCAAACACCAGGACCAAAACGTCCCGGATTCCATTCGTTTTCCGTCTCTTGCAGCAGCGAGTCGCAACACCTTGACTGATTCCCACACCATCTCGGTTGCGTCGACCTGCCTGTTTTACTTGGAATTATCACGAAGTTCCGCTCATTCCACCAGTCGCCCACTCATTCGCGATAGCTCCATTCTTTTTCCATCTCAACCTTGGGTGAGCACAATTTTCCGTCTGTCTCTTCATTTCTCTCTCGAGAGACAAGCCAAGTCTCTAGCTTGGCTTCTCACAAAGCGGCCACTAATCCTCCGAAACGAAAAGGTTCCTCAAATCAAAACACACAACCATGCGCTCCTCATCTCCCTTGAAGAGCCTCTTGGCAGGCTCGGCCTTCTGGGCCGCCTCCTGCAGCGCCGTCACGCTCTACGCGGCCGACTCGGGCGGAAATGTCACGACGCTGTCGCTGGCCGGATCGGCCGGGGGCAACTACAGCTTTTCCGTCGCCAGCAAGACGGCAGACTGCGATGTCAACCCTGCCTGGCTCACCCTCGACGGCGCGAACAGAGTGCTCTACTGCCTCGACCGCGGCTCCAACTCGCAGCCCAACGGCTCGCTAAACTCCTTCTCCATCGGGGAGGGCGGCGCCTTGACCCGCATCGCCCGCGTCTCGGCACCCTTTGGCGGCGTCGCTGGCGAGATCGTCACCACGCCCGCTGGCGTCCGGGGCTATGTCTCTGCTTCATTGTAAGTACTTCCACTATCTTTCACAAGTCCTTCCTCCGAGTCGTCGTTCTCCGGGCTTGCAAGCTCTTTGAATGGGATGATTATTCGCCCGTCCTTCATTTCATGGTGGTCCAATCGGCAATACCATTCCCCCGTTCCCCAGACATCGTGACCGCCATCTGCGGATATGCGGGACTCTCTTATCCACCTGCCCCGACAACTCTAGAAGGGAAACAGCAACATCAAGGGATACCAAGCTCACATATCTCGGTAGCAACCGAAGCGCAGCGGCCGTCTTCGCCCTTGGCGACAAAGGCGCCCTCCCGGGCACCGGTCCCCTTCAGGAGATCTTCCCGACGCTGGACCAGCCCGGCCCGGTAGCCTCCCGCCAGGACACCTCCTACCTGCACCACGTCATCAACGACCCCAAGGGCCAGTACGTGCTCCTCGCGGACCTGGGCGGCGACAAGGTCCGGGTCTACTCCTACGACTCCAACACCGTGGCGCCGATCAAGGAGGTCGACGGCCTGGTCACCGGCCCCGGCGTCGGCCCCCGCCACGGCGTCTTCCGCACCGCCGCCAACGGCGACGTCTTCTTCTACTTCAACGGCGAGCTCGACCAGAACATCTACTCGTACAAGGTCGAGTACAAGGAGACCGGGCTCGCCTTCACAAAGGTCTTTTCCATCCCGGCCATCAGCGCTGACCTCCCGGCGACAAAAGCCCCGACTAGCGAGATTGCTCTCACTGTAAGTTTTGTCCCGTTCCACTGTTCCCACATTCTTCATCTTCCTCTTTGGGGCCCCTTGCTGGCAGGGCCTGCCGATCATTTTCTGGGCCTTATTTTAAATGCCGTACCGAGTTGGGATTTTCGTTTAATTTGTACCGCCCGGCCTCATTCTGCCTCCGCGATTTGTAATGTTTTACACGTCGAACAAGAGATCCTTTTTTGGCTGACCACGTGGGGCGCGATTTACAACACAGCCGGACAACAAGTTCCTCATCGTCTCCAACCGCGACGTCTCCTTCCGCGACTCCCCGATCCTCGGCTCCGGGCCCTCGGACACGCTCTCCACCTTCGCCATCAAGGAGGACGGCACGCTGGAGCTGGTGCAGCTCGCGCCGTCGGGCGGCTGGTCGCCGCGCCAGTTCTCCATCAACAAGGCCGGCGACCTCATCGCCGTGGGCCACCAGAACAACCGCACCGTCGTCATCTGGAAGCGCGACCTCGAGTCCGGCAAGATCGTCCCCGAGGCGGAGGGCGGCAAGGTCGGCGTGGTTACGCTTACGGGCGCTGTTGTCGCTACCATCTGGGACGAGTAGATGACGCGAGTAAAAGGTTGAGACGCAGTCAGGTACAGATATTTGGCAGGTTGATGCACTTCATGTTTGGGCAGCGTCGGCGTCAGTTTCTAGTCTTGATAAATTAAGATCTATGAGGCAACTCAAATTACCTAGCCTCGGTTCTAGCGGTGATTTCCCACTACTGCCTCTGAACTGTGCCAGCTACATGTATCCTAACACTAAGAGTGTGGTCACATTGAGTTTCGCCTGTACCGCATGAGGCGTTCATCAGATGAACATGTAGTAACTCCAGCCGGTGGGCTTGTGTAGGTATGTACCTATCTCCGACCGAATCGCCAGAATCACGGAATCCCAAGATATAGATGTCATTGAATCTTTTTAGAACTCAAGAATTCAATTGGCGAATCGCTTGTTATCGTCTTACATTACAATATTTTCAAGCTATTTTAGCTGCGACTTTGGGAATACCTGATTCAGCGCCGAAAGAATTTGTTATCGAGTGTTCTTCGTCTCTATCTGTGAATAACTCAACTTGTGATCCGTTTCGCATCTCTACGTATCATAATTACAGTTGGTAGCTTCGCATCAGCGAAGGGGATAGCAAGCGTTCACTCTCACCAAGGTCTTCTGACACGATGGTCCAAACAAGAGAAGACTTCTGAAACCCGTTATGAGGAATTGCTGTAGAAACGTCGGACTTTGAACCCGCAATGTGGGTGCAAGCAAGCTGGTTGCAGAAACGCAGCAGGAGGGCTTATTTCCCCGCGGTGATAGCGGTCCGCGGGGATTGGGTGCTTACCCTAGTCACATACATTCAAAGCAGTAGACCAATCTCACGAGTCTCTGAGGCCCACAACGTCTTATCTTTCTGTACCTGTTTCCTTGCGTCAAATTATCCCCGACAAAGCGGTGTTCTCTAGTCATTTACCTCGTCAAGACGGCCATTAGACGGAGTTTCCCTCGCTGCGGACACCATTCAATAACCTCACCTGTCTTTTAAGATTGCATTGTCAAGTTATTGACGATCAACAACACAAACTCCCTAACTCCGGTCTGCCATGACTCGCCCCACGCCCCAGCGCAAGTCCAGACGCATCACCCAGGCGTGCGACTTCTGCCACAAACGGGGCATCAAATGCCGGGCTGCCCCGGCAGACGCATTGTCTCCCGGCAATAAGTCATGCTTGACCTGCATTGAGTACGATCAAGAGTGCACGCGGCACCGGCAACCCAAGAAGCGGGGCACGAAGCCGCGAGGCTCTGAAGATAGTCACGATGGTGGCAAAGACAGGCACAGTCAATTTGATAACCGCAAAATCGTGACTGCACTGCTTGATGTGTACTTGGATACAATACATCCAACGTAAGTCTCTGTTTATTCGCGATCGTCGTAAATGCTGCTCATCCACTCAGCAGGTTCCCGTTCTTCTGCGAGAGAGAGCTATGGGTTGGCTGGAGAGAGGGCACATTTCCATCCGGTTCGTCGGAGTACATGAGTCTCATTTGCATGTGCGCTCTGAGTGCTCAACATGTCGGGAAGCGGGCCCTGTTCACCGACGACATGGCTCCGTTTGACTTCGCAAGTCTCGCCAATGTCTATCTTCAGGAGGCTGTGCGACTTGTGCCTGTTGATTTCGATTGTCCTGACATCGATCTTATACGATCATATGGCCTCTTAGTTCTACTTGGGGCGCAGGAAGGTGACACCGCCATGATCCATAAATATTTGGCACTCTATCATGGCATGTCGGCCCGGTTCAGCTTACATGATGAATCGCGATGGCCGGGTGACACAACGGAATGTGATAGAGAGGTCAGACGCCGTCTTTAGTAAGCGCTGTTATCGGAATAATGCCACACTCACCGCCTAGCATAGATATAGTAGAATCTAGCTAATAAGAGGGTAGAGATCTCTCTAGCTCTTAATACTATATTACTACCCTTACTACTATATCTATAACTTTAAAATATAATATATTTTTACTTATATTTTATAACCCCTTATATTAACTAGTTAAAAGGTATTACTAATACTTATATTAATACTAATTAGTAGTTAACTTCTATAAGTTACTATAATATTATAAATTAGTAAGAGACTAAAAAAGATAACTCCTTAAAACTATTATATTACTATAAACTATAATAACTAATCTTCTTAAGAAGTTATACTAAAGGAAGTAGGATAATAACTACTATATATTATTAAGTAAAATAACTATAAGAACTAATTATACTTACTTTAAATCTCTAGTTTAACGCTATACTAGTAGTAACTCACTATAAGAGCATCTATTATATATTAAGAAACTATAAATATTTAATATATACTAAAATAATAAGTATTTAAATTTTCACTTAGATTAATAACTATAAGACCTACTAAGGAAGCTATAATTATAGTATACTTAATAGTATTATCTATATTACTTACTTCTTATAAAGTATTTAATAGTAACTAGCTACTTTCTATACTTTTAACTACCCTACTTAGTTTCATAATAACTTAAGCTATCTTATAAACTATATATAGGTATAAGAACTTACCCTAAATAGTATTAATATTTTAAGTATATAAAACGTTTTAAACTATAGCTAGAAGTACTAAAAACTATATATTACTTCTACTATATATTACTATAAGGAGAACTAGCTAAGAAACTAAATACTAATAAAGATAACTAAAATAGATAAGTATAACCCTACTTATAACTTATAAAAAGCTTACTAATACTACTTAATACCCCCTTAAATATATTCACTCTATATACTAAAATAAAGATACTAAATAGTAATTAAGTAGAGACTATAACTATATTAAAACGCTTAAGCATTATATTACTTACTATAAAGCTAAATATAAAGCTAAAAAACTAACTTTAATAATACTATTACTATAATTATAATTACTATTAGTATTTAGTATTATAGTTTAAACTACTTTAGTAATAGCTAAGAAACTTAACTTATAGCTAAGTAATAACTATAAAGTAGTTTTAGGAAAAGGAAATATAACTATAACGAAAATTTCTTTTAGTACTATTACTTTATAAGATTTTAAGTAACTAAAGCTTATTACTAATATTAACGCTATATTAACTAAGAATATAGAAGGGAAAAGCTATTACTATAATAATAATAGCTTACTAAGCTATAACTATAACAGTATATATTACTAATAAAATAGTATTAACTTATCGCTAAGTATAAGAAATATACTTCTTATTATATTAAAGAAGTTAATAATTTATAGCTAAGATAGCATTTTATACTTACTACTATAAGTATAAGTTAATAATAATAGCATAATATAAATACTAAGTTAGGAGGAATATAAAAACCCCTCTTTATATAGTAACTAAAGCTTACTAACTAATACTACTAAAGATTAAAGTAACTACCTAGCTATATAAGCTTAAGGTATAGTAACTAAAGAGTATAGCTTTAGATATATATAGTAGCTTAAAATTATAAGATTTTAACTTATTAGTACCTATTACCTCTATCCCTTAGGTATTATTAAAATAATACGCTATAATAATATATAAAAATAACTTCTAATAAAGTTATACTTTAAAGAAAATAATATAAAAATAGCTATATAATAACCTTATTCCCTAAGGTATTATTAAGAAGATTTTAGTAGCTTAAAGATAGTATTTATTTACTACTAAAGAAATAACTAGGAGTATCTATAAAGTTTTATTTTATAACTAAAAATAAGACTATTATATACTTCCTAAGGCGATTATACCTAGTACTATATAGTTAAGATTTAAAACTAAAGTAAATAGGATTTATACTATCTCTCTATCCCTTATTACTCCTCGCTATATATTCTATTAAGTCTATAACTAATTATATTCACTAAGTCTATAGTAATAATATTAGATAAACCCTAAGTAATATAAGTAATATATAGATTACTAAGTAATAACTAAGGCTAAGATTAATAATTAAAGTCTTCTTTAAAAAGTATTATTACTAAAGATCTTAAGATTTAATAGTCTATCTAATTTATACCTTAATAAATATAACTACTATATAGGCTAGAATATATAGCTAATTAAGATTATAAGAAATATATATATAGGAGCTGCTTATTACTATTACTAATAAGCACCTACTAAATATATTAAAAAAGGAGACTACTAGAGGTTAACTTATAATAAATAGGAAATAAGTATATTAATATACTAAGAATATATACTTATACTAACTAAGATAAGTATATAGGAATATAGCTAGAGCTAGATTTATTAAAATATAGCTAAAGCTAGCTTTATTAGCTTATTAGATCTTTACTAAAGGATTATATCCCCTTCTTATACTTAGATCTAAAACCTTACTAAGTAAAAACTCTAATTAAATAGTATAAAGTAACTAGTAGTAAATTAGCTAATAGATATATATACCTTAGTAGCTTTAGCCCCTAAGAAACGCTATATAATTAAGTATAGTTAGTTTAAACGCTTAGTTAATAAGATTAAAGTTAATATAATAGTAAATATAAATATAGTAATAATAAAGCTACTAGGTAACGTTATACTTACTTAAGGCGTACTTAAGACTATAAAAATAGGAACCTAAGTATTAAATACCTCAGAAGATAAACCTTAGAATATACTATCTTTAGAAAGAGCTAATCTATTAATAATTTTAATCCTAATAGTAAGGAATAGGATAGTAGAGTCTTTTACTATTTTAATAAATATATTACTATAAAGAAAACTACTAGAGGAAGACCTTAATAACGTTACTATAGAGATAACTAATAAATAGATTAGCTATTATCTAGATAAGTATATTAATAAAGATCTCTTTAGTAAGAACTTATAGTTATAGTTTATATTAGATTTTAAGGGATAAATAGAATAAATTTTTACTATAATAGGGAAATAATTATATATTAAACTTTATAACTTTCTATAATAAAGAGGTATATACTTTACTATAGGAAGGTTTATTAGTATTATAAGAGAACTAGCTTAGATTATATATACTAAATTATTTTAACTTTAGATAATATTATAACTATAAAAAGAGGTAAATAACTACTTAGAACTTAAAAGAAGGCTTTAGAGAGATCTAAAACTAAAAGAAAACTTAATAAAAGAAAATAATAATATTATAAAATACCTTAAGAGCTTCTAGAGCTATAAGTAAATACCTCCTCTATAAAACTAATAATTATAAGAAATACTAAGTTATTAGACTTTCTTATATATTAAAAGCTATCGTTAAGTATTAGTAATAAGTAAAGTATACTTTTAAGAATTAAAAAATATAAAACTTAGCTAAATATAATTATTACTACTTTTCTAGTTTAAAATAGAGATATCTATAGCTTCTACTATATCTTAGTAATAACTTATATAAAGTTTTATATTAAGATAAATAGTAGATCTTATTAAGATCCTCCTAAAAGAAGGATAATATAGTAGTAATAAATATAAAATACTAGATAATAAGATTAATATCTTCTAAAAGATATATACTTTAGTAGGTATTAATAAGAGATATATAAATAATATCTTCTACTTAATACTTAAGGGTATTATAAGTATATACTACTATATAAAGCTTAATAATAAGCTATTAAGCTTTAGTAAGAAAATAGTATACCTTAAAAGATACTTTAAGGTTTTAGAGACTATCTAAGCCTATATTATAGAGTAGTAGAACACTATACTAGTAAGAATTATCTAAGAAAATAATAATAAAAATACTCTTAAATGCTTTAAAGAGATAATAATAAAGCTTAATAGAGTATAACTAACTTTACTATTAGACCTCTAGTTTAATATTATTATAACGCTTAACTTAATTAATATATACTAAGGTATATAAGAATATAAAGCTACCTTTAATATACTAGTAAATACCTATAAAAGCTTCTAAAGCTCTCTTAGATTAGCTATTACTATAAAACTTAGATTAAGAGGGAAAATATAGTTTCCTACTAATACCTACCTTATTAAGAGAAAGTACTATAAGAATAGTAAGGAGAGATATTATAAGAATATAAAAAGTCTATATAGAACTTTTAGATATAAGCTTTAAGTATATTATAGAAGATACCTTTAAAAGAAGTATTAAGTCTATTTTTAGGAAAAATACTAGTTAATAAAATATATAGAAAAAGATTAAAAGAAGGTATATAAGTAATATAAAAACTAATAATAAAAAAGTATCTATAAGACTTATATATACTTCCTTATAGACTTTAAAAAGCTTAATAATAGCTTTAGAGGAACTATATTAATAGAAGAAACTAATATTAACTATTACTACTAGAGACCTAGCTTTAGTAATAATAAAAATAACTTTAAAAGTAATAAAGATATATAAAACATATTAGATACTATAGATATAAACTTAGTAATAGCTATACTATAGCTAATTTAGTTTAATATAAGATAGATATATATCTACTTTACTAATAAAATATCTTAATATAGTAAGGGTAAATTAGACTTTAAAAGTATTAAAATTAAAGCTAAGATATTATAAACCTTCTTACTTAGTACTATCTACTTAGCTAAGGAGTTCTTTAGGATTATATTAGATATAAGCGCCTCAAAATACTTAATAGGTAGTAGAAAATAATTTAAAGCTCTCTAGAAGTAATATCCTATTAAACTTAATAAATTAAGAGTAAGTAAAGCTAAAATATAATTTAATCCTAAGAAGAAAGTTAACTCTCTAAGTATAGCTATTATGCTAATACTATTAGGAAATATTATGTTCTATATCTTACTTATAAATATATTATTCCTCTTCTATATATAAGATATAAAGAAGATAAGTATACTATATAACTCCCTAACTAACTTAATTATAAGAGGTAATATTAGTATACTTATTATAGATAAATAGGGGTATTTATAGATACTCTTTAACTAAGAAGAGATATTTATAGATAGTTAGCTTATTAAATAAGAAGTTTAATGCTTATATAAGAGATTTAGCTACTTAATAATAAAACGCCTATAAGACCTTTTTAATAGGTCTAAATATAAAGTTAAATAAGAGATTATTAAAAAGATAATAACTTACTATAAATACTACTAAAAGAATAATATAAGCTTACTTAAATTTAAGTTAAGCTTTAAGGATAATATTAACTTTAACTATATAATTATTATTAATATAGTTTAGATAGATAGAGAACTTATACAGTATATAATTAATAAGGTAATAGCGTTTAATATAACTTAGTTCCTATTAGATTAAATATTAGAAGCTATTTAGAAGATATTATAATAATACTAAATTAATATCTATATTAGACCTCTAAATTATATTATTATAGATATTAGAATAAACTATATCTCTAATAAGTTTAAGATAAATATAGATATAATAGGAATTATAGTTAAAGCTGTTCCTATAGAGGTATATAATAGCATAAGTAAGGTTAAGAGATACTATATACCTCTTTAGAGGGTATATTAAGTTATTTAAAAGGACTACTTATTAATAGACTATAAGAATATCTTATAGATAGTAGTAAAAGCTATTAATAATATAGTAAGACTAAATAGCTTTATATTAACTCTCTTTATCTTTAGTATATACCTAAGGATAGTTAAAGAATTACTACTAATACTAATAATCATAGAGAGAGTAAGAATAATCTATAAAGTTATAAAAGAAGTCTAAAAGATTAAAGCTAATAGGTAAATTACTACTATATTTAATATATATAATAGCTTAGATATATTAAAAACTATAAACCTTACTATAAGTTTAAATATCTTTATCTACTATAAGAAGAAAAGCTAGTAAAGCTTATATTAACTTATAACCTCTAGAAAGGAGGAATATATTATTAATATAAGTACTAAGATATCTATTTTCTAATTAATATATATTAAGCTATTCTATAAAAACCTAGAGACCTCTTAGAATAAGCTAATTAAGGATAAAACTACCTCTAGTAATAAGAGCGCTAATAAATTAGAAAAACTAATAGAAAACTATATTATTATTAACCTTAACCTTCTATAAGAAGAAATATTAATATAATATAGATATAGTAAACCTCTATGCTATATACTAATAATAGCTTTCTAGACGTCTATTTTTATATAGGAAATAAGCTTAAACCTATAGGAAGAAACTCTTAATAAGCTTATAACTACTTAGTTTATAATAGCAAAAGAGATAGCTACCTTAGCATAAGTAATTTAACTACGTAAAGATAGTATTATTAAGATACCTAGTAAGCTATTTAAATAAGCTTCTATAATAGAGATTAACAGCCTTATTAAGAAAAGCGTTCTTTGCTTTATTAAGTTTAACTTATATATATATATAGGTAAATAATTATTTAATATATATATTATATATAAAGTTAAGGAAAAAGATAGAAAACTATATAAGAAGGTATAATTTATAGCATAAAGGTATAATAATAATAATAAAAGATTTATCTTAATATAAAGTTTTATAATATAATATGCTAGCTAAAGACTCCTCTTTATTATTATACCTATACTTATAATATCCTTCTACTTTATAGTATAGTTAAGAGATATAATATAAGCCTATATTTAGGTAATTAAAGCTTTCTTTAGATCTATTTTTACCTAACTACCTATATAAATCTACTATAAGTACCTAGAAGATATAATTATAGAGATTATTAAGCTACTATATAGGCTTACTAAATTAGGAACGTATTAGTAGGAGATATATAGTAAGCATTACTTTATAAAGCTCTTAATAAGAGCCTTAATATATAACCTATACTTAATAATCTCTTTAAATAAAAACCTAATAGTTAGTATTATTAGTATATAAATAGATAACACCTTTAGTATTACTAACCTTATATTTACTATAAAAGAAGAAGAAGAGCTCTAGTAGGTAGGATTTATAGTAAAACTAAAGGAATATTTAATAGAAAAACACCTTATTATATTTAATAGAGGTATTATATCCCTTAAATAAGGAAATATCTACTTATACTAGAAGAGGTAAGTATAAAAGTTCTACTTTATTAATATAAAAGTAATAGAGGATAAGATAAAAAGATAATATATTAAATAATATACTTATAAAGTATATATTATATTAATCTACTAACTAAAGGTATACTTTAACCTCTCTATTGTAGCTTAATACTAGAACCTAATAGTAGATAATATTAAAGTACTAAATAAGCATATTAAATAGTAGATAATAAATATAAACTAAAGACTTTAATATATCCCTCTTAACCTATTAGAAGCTAAGTTATTTATATTTATTAATAGATCTTTTATTAATAATAAGGATATAACCTTCTAGCTAAGCTTTATAATTATCTTTACTAATAAGAAGTAAGTTAATAATATATTTAAGATAATAAAGAATATAGTTTACTATAGTTTAACTAAAAGTAAATATATTATAAGAAGTATACTAACTTCTAAAGTATATATTATAATAATAAGTATTAATATAGTATATACTATAGCTATAACCTTTAAGATTATTACTAATAAACTTAATTAACTAGTAATCCTAACTATTATCTATATAGACTCCTACTTACTTTATAAATACTTTATTAAGCTTAGTATTATAAAAGAGAAATACTTAATAATTAATATTATAGTAATCTAAAAGTTATATAAATAATAAGAAGTAGAAGAAATATATTAGATTAATAGTAATAATAACTTTACTAATACTTTCATAAAAAGTACTTTAAATAAAGTATTAGAAGGCTTTATTAATACTAATAAAGTATATATATATATAGAGGGATAAGTTAATTAAGAGTAATATATAGTAAAGAGATAACGTTAAAGATAGAAGCCTAGCACTAGAAACCTAACTACTATATTATATATTAGCTAGTAGTATATAAGATAAAAGGGAAATCTAGTAAGTTATATACTTTACGTAAAAAGTATAGTAATTATATTATTATAGTATATATAGCGTTTTTAAGCGTTTTATATAATATATAGTATATAGTAAAAAGAAAAAACTACTAGTATTAGAATAATACTATACTTACTACTTAGTATAAATATAGTAGAATCTAACTAATAAGAGGGTAGAGATCTTTTTAGTTCTTAACGCTATATTACTACCCTTACTACTATATCTATAACTTCAAAATATAATGCATTTTCACCTATATTTTATAACCCCTCATATTAACTAGTTAAAAGGCATCACTAGTACCTATACTAACAGCTGTATCAACTAGAAGTGCACACAGCTTGTGTTTTAGGGAGCCTCATTCGTTGCCCTGAGGCTCATTCTGATGTTAGCTATCCTTGTGGGACACATCATTCGGCCTTCATCCCCGGCCGGGATGGGAAGTTTGAGAATTGGTTTGAAGGATGGAACTTAACGACCAATTTGTACCGGGTTCTTGAGCACGCGATATCAGATTTCCGGACGCGGAAGCAGAATCGGAGGTCAATACTGTACAACAATAACGGCCCAAGTAAATCTCGAGCAATATCCGAGACGCTCTCCAAGATTCAGGCGGAGTTGTTACCGCATTTTGGTAGCGCGACTACTCGATCGAGCGACAGCGGGAGAAATCGGTGCGGCTTCCAGGCGGCGAATATTCTGTGCACAATCCACCTAGCAAGGATGCTCTCGACAAAATCAGAAGAAGACAACCTTCATGCAGCATGTAAGACAGCGCAAGGAATGATGCAGAACATGGAGGCGATACCCTTAGAGTACATCCGAGCTGGCGGATCGCCTCTCGTTCAGCAGCTTGCCGGCGTTGGCCATATGTTAATTGGCGTCTCGGGTAAGCACAACTTGACACGATCGGATTATGGCAATTTGAAAGGGGTTGTCATGTCTATGGTGGGCTTCTTGGGACACTTGGAGAACTACAGCAACGTTGCTGTGACCGCAAAACAACGCATACTGTCTCGACTTACGGACGTGGATGGGCGTGTATCTGCGTCAACTCAGGAGATCACGACCGAAACTGAACCGCAACTTGTATGGTCTCCGTACTCGGAGAAGATTTCAAGAGATGGACAGGACGGCGATATTTTCTCTGCAACCCTTTTGAACAGCTTTACTTGGCCTTTTGACCTGCCGGCAAACGATCAAGAAGCTTGATGAAGGCAAATTGAATAGTTCCTATACGCAGACAAAATCTTTCTTTAGTTCGACTCCGATGCACTCTTGCAGAAAAACCCAAATATGTTTTATTACTTCTGGTCTGCCTTGGAGTTCCTGGTGTTTGTTGACTTCTGCTTGTTCGTTCTGAAGGCGTAATACTCCCCACCAGTCATGATCGGATACTTCATCGGATTCTCATCGCTGATACAAGTCGGCACAGGCTCAAGCACCTTCTGCCTGTCGAAGCCAAAGAAGAACGGGGCCGAGTACCTTTCTCTACCGCTCTTGTTGATTACTCGATGGATTGTCGACACGAAGAAGTCATTTGTCTGCCTCATGAAGCAGTCGGCAATGTTGACAACAAACGAGCCAGGGATAGGCTCTGCTTTCACCCAGTTACCGGTTTTGCTCAGCACCTCCAAGCCCCCTGAAGTATCTTGGGTGACGATGGTGAAGCACTCCACATCAGTGTGTGCGCCGATGCCGTTTTGATCATCCACTGAGTGCTTCTGCTCGGGGTAGTGCAAGATGCGCATGCCCGCCTCGGGCCGCTTGATGTACTCGTCGAAATAATCTTCAGGCAAGTGCAGAGCGAGCGCAAAGATGCGAGTCAGGCGACGAGACAGACGAAGCAGCTCGGTGTGATAGGCGTAGAGGTTTTCGCGGAATCCGAGCACGTCGGATGGCCAGATGCTGACTGATTCTTCGGTCTTGTCCACTGCCTCTGGGTCTTCTCGGGCGTCGTAGGCCCAGTTGAAGGCTTCACTTAAATCTTTCACGGCGTTTAGCTACACGGACGTGGTTGATGTGGGTAATGGCGGCCTACCTTGGTGCTTCCACCCGTTTCGGTTGTAGCACTCCATGGGATGAAACCCGACGTACTCATTCGGCACGAGACCGGTGAAGACCTCCATTTTCTTCTCTTCAGGCAAGGCGAAGAAGCGTTTTGCCTGCTCCATGGTCTCATCCGCGAATCTTTGGTCAATTCCCTGGGACATCGAGTCAATTAATTAAGACATACTCTACCTTCGTACGTGGTCTAGAGACTAGGAATGCTCACATGGTTGATCAAATAAAAGAACCCAATGTCCCTCGAAGCTTCTCTAATCTTCTGGGCAACGGGTTCTCGTTCCGTGATGTGGTCACTCCAGATGCCCGCAGCGTCAATGACGGGGATCTTCTCAAGGTTTGTAGAGACGTTCGAGTTGAAGCTGAACACTGTCCCGTTATGTAGAGTGACGGTCCGCTTGCCGGAATGGGAAATCGTTTCTGTTTGAGACATGTCGAGATCACTATTGATGATGTTACGCGACTGGGGATAAGATTTATGAAGGCGCTGTTGGTAAGTGAGCTGCTGGATTTTGATGAAAGCCTCCCGTCAGTACTTATAAGCTGTACGTGAAGATGTCACTTTGAATTTCTGTACATGATACGATGGTTCGACAGGAGCTCGTACTGTTATTTCGGAAGAACTGATCAACTCTTCGACATGAGCTCGAACTGCGGGGCTACCACGGACATGCAAGCTTATCGCGGGGCATACGACTGCTAAACTGGTGAACTGGTCAACTGTAGTCCTTGGAGATGCAAGTTCTCCCATTGGTCATGAAGGTCTGCATGGGTCCACAATCATCATGGAAGGGTATGATCTGCCGGGGTCACGGAAAGGGGCTTCTCCGCTATCTTCGCAGTTCTCGGGATCGAGAGACCGATCCTTATCACAGCTACAAAGCATGCTTACACCCGGCAAATGCCCGAGGCGGGCACAATAGAAACGAAAATGTACTTCTTATCATTCTCGACGAAAGATTGTCTTGCGGAAAGATCAACAGCTATCTATAAAATGAAACCTCCCGAAAAGAATACACTCGCATGCTGGCTTCATAGAGTTGAAAACTTCATAGCCGGCTCTCTCGCTTTGGGTCAAGTCGACAGCAACGATTAGTGTTGAACGATGGGGACATCAACCCCTTTGAGTCGCCGCCTCATCAGACGCATCGAGGTAAATCGAGATACCGATACAGATGTGGACATTTACGTCAACAAAGACACGCGGCCGTTGCCCCCTTCCCGCCGCACATATGGCCCATGGGAGTTCGTTGGCCTCTGGATGGTGACGGGCTCTTTCAACGTTGGGGGCTGGACAACAGGATCCTCCCTCATCTCTCTGGGACTGAATGTCTGGGTAAGCGTCGTCTTTCTCTGTGGCTGCCGCCTCGCAGAGGCAATTAATTAACTAATCAATGAGCATAGCAATCTATGATTGCCATCATCGTCGCCCATACCTTTGTTGGCTTTGTCTGCATAGCTGGCGGCCACCCTGGCGCAAAGTGGCACATTGGCTTTCCCCTATGGATGAAGCAGAACTGGGGCATCTGGGGCTACCTCTTCCCAATGGTATGTCGCCATTCGGAGGCTCAAACTAATTCCTCTGACATGCTGGCTAATAACAACGAAGGCCATCCGCGTTTTCTTATCCTTTGTCTGGACAGCCACCAACACGTGGTACGGAAGCCAATGCCTAAAGGTTCTTTTGACTTGCATCTGGCCGTCCTTCCTCAATCTGGACACAGAGCTCGCTGATGGTACGATGAAGACGTACGATCTCGTATCCTTCGTACTCTATCTGCTGCTGTGCCTCCCAATGATCTGGTCCAGCCCGGAGAACTACCGCAAACCGTTTCTGATCGCCTCCACAACTGTTGCAACAACCGTGTTTGTACTTCTCATCTGGTCCACCGTGCGAGCTGAGGGAGGAGGTGCTCTTGTCGCGGATGTGAGTAAGGTCTCGGGTGTCAAGCCAGCTACGGGAGGCGATCTCGGTTGGGCCTTCGTTGCGGCTGTTACGGAAAATATTGGGGGCATCGCCACGCACATGTGGTCTCAGTCGGACTACACGCGATACGCACGAAAGCCGGGAGATCAGGTCTTGGCGCAGCTAATCATGGTACCTTTGGGGACCATCATCGTAGCCTGTGTCGGGATCATCTGCACTTCATGCGCCGCGACGCTGTACCCCGATGAGGGCAAGCTCCTGTGGCAGCCCTACGCTTTCCTGGAAGCCGTGCGTCAGAACGAAGATAACTCTGGTGCCCGAGCGGGGATCGCGTTTGCGAGCATCGCCTTCATGTTCTCGCAGTTCGGCATGGTTGTCGCATCCAATGAGCGTGGTCGCCGGAATCGACCTAGCCGCCCTGCTACCGCGTTGGTTCACGGTCCGTCGCGGGGGCTATTTCACTATTGTCTTCGTATTCATTATGCAGCCCTGGGCGCTCCTCAACAGCGCTAGCAACTTCTTGACTGTCGTGGGCAGCTTCAACGTTTTCCTCGGCCCGCTCATGGGGATCATGTTTGCTGATTACTTCCTCCTCCGCAAGCGGACAATCAAGTTGACCGACCTCTACGGGAATTCGTCCAGCAGCATCTACTGGTACACCAAGGGATGGAACTGGCGTGCAACCATCGCCTGGTGCCTGGGCGCGTGGCTGTTGGTCCCAGGTCTGGCGCAGCGAGCTGTTGCTCCAAGCGATGTATGGGCGGGCTGGACGAGTCTTTATCAATTGTCGTGGTTTGTGGGCTGTCTTGTGTCAGGTCTGATATACCTCCTCCTGGACTATTTGTGGCCCATGCCGGAAAAACAAGCGGTGGACGACCTTGATTATTTCGGCACATTTGGGGATGCGCCCGTCCTACGCGGGGTGGCTGAGCTCGACGCCATCTCCACGATGTCTGGAGCTGTGGACATTGATGAGAAGAATTCCGGGGCGGGCGGAGAGAAAGTCCAGACCGTCTGACGCCAGTGGCATATTTTCGTGTCTATTGCCTTTTCCGTCGTTCACTCATCATATCATCTAATCTACCTGCCCATATATTCAGCCACACGCGCACGAGACTAGTAACCCAATGTCTCAGATCTACGTCAATGTTGACACGTCAACGCATCATGTTTCCTTTGCCTTTTGCTCTTCTGTCTTTCTTTCCAGAGCTTGAACGACCGCATTCTCCAGATGAATTTCCCCATGATCGGCGCATCGTACAAACGGCAGCTCGAACCTAGGTAGGCATGCCGTTTGCATAATAGACCCAGCACAAACCTAAACTATCCAAGACATCAGCCAAAACCCACTGACTCAGGGCCCCGATTGGTCCAACCTGAAGCCACAGCTATGAGGCGTCTGCGGGTAGCTCGCACCAATTTGGTTGAAGATCGCATTTCTAGAAGGTGAACATGCCCAGTAGACATGTGTGCTGGCGCCGCTCCTCTCCCCGAGTGTCAAGCTTTCCTCAAGCTTTCTTCAAGCTTCTCGCGAGTCTGTCTCATGGGTCATCCTTCCCGTCGTGCCGTCAACCTACCGCAACTGCCATACTTCAGCCAGGAAGACTCTATTCATACCGTTGTTTAACCTCCGCCCGTGACTCAAGACTGCTGATCTTGAGTTCCTGTGCTCAAGTGCCGACCCCAATACTTTCTTTTCCCGCCCTCTTTGAAGTTCCGCCGGACGCCGCGTGGACGTAGATCCTAGCCGCCCCCCTACGCATCCGTGCCCCCTTGCCGTCGACCGCCGTAAAGGGGCCAGGCCCAACGCCGCTAGGGATCCTGTTCCAGCAATAGAAGACGAAGGATTCTGCCCACGATCTTCTCTGTTTTCTCGCAACCTACCTCGATCCTGTTTTTGCTGCCCGCCGCCATCGCCCGAGTAGAGAGTGGTGGACCTCGTAAACGGACTTCAATCCCCATCGGAGCATGGTGGATGCCGACGTCGACATCGATCCGAACCGACCTCGCCGCGTTCTTGCGGTTGCCATTCTCTTTCTCTGCCTCACGCCCATCGCCGTCGCTCTGCGGTTGTACTCGAAAGTTTTCATCACGCGAACCGTAACCTCCGACGACAAGCTTCTTTGCCTGCTCCAAGCTGTTTTTACGGTGTTTTTGGTCACAGAAATCCTGGGAGTAGTGCATGGTACGGGCCGCGATGCGACACAGATAACGCCAGAAGATCGACGGAAAGCTCTCCAGGTACGTTGCAGACTTGGGACCCACCTCTGCGACAGATTTGACGACAACAAAACGAAACTACCGGGCTGTTGTGTTGACTTCCAATGTGCAGTACTTCTTTGCTGGCGAACTCCTGTATCTCCTCACGACAATCCTGCTGAAAGTCTGCGTCGGCATCCTACTTCTGCGCATCGCGATCGTCCCGACGCACGTCTGGACTCTGCGAGCACTGCTGCTGTCGACGCTGGTGTTTGGGTTTCTGTACTTGTTCCTCGTGGCCTTCCAGTGCCGACCGGTACACGTATTTTGGGACGAGGGTCCTCGTACCCCAGGCCATTGCTTCTCGAAAACCGTCGTTCTCGGCACCACATTCACAGCCGCCACACTGAACTGCATTGCGGACTGGGCATTTGGGATACTGCCCTTGTTTATTGTCTGGTCGTTGGACCTGCGCAAAAAGACCAAAATTCTGGTTGTGCTCTTGCTAGGGTTTGCTTCAATGTACGTTTCCCATCTCGATGGTTTGGTGGCATGCGCAACACCCAACCTTCCGCTCCGGTGGCATAACTATGATTGGTGATGGAGATGCTAACATGGATTGACTTTTTGCAGCGCGAGTATCGCCACTATTATTCGAGCCGTGACGGTACCGTCTGTATTGAGCGAGGGAAACTTTCTCCGTACGTCAATCGATCTGCCCATGCACACCTAAACTTTACCAGCTTGGAGGGGCACGAAGCCCATGAATGGCATTTAAAACGCGTGCTTACTCTTCCATCGTACAGGACAGACAGCCAACTTCGCCATTTGGAGCACTGTCGAACCTGGGATTGGTATCACCGCTGCTTGTGCACCGAGTCTCACGCCTCTCGTCCGACAATTGTGTGGAAGGAGGCAGCGGGAGGAACAGGGCAGGGGGCCTTGGAGGACTAGATCGTTGCCAACTATCGAGTTAACGGGCGTAACGAGCGAGACGACCGACACGATGTCTAAGAACTTTTTCAGGGGCTCTCTTTCACGGAGCGAGCCGTCGCAGTCGATGGAGATGCCGAGGTTGCGTTTTGACGACTTCACCTACGAATCGCGCATCTCAGGCCCAGAGTCACGATCCTGTCGGCCAACACCGAACAGAAATATGGCGTCCTGGACTTTCCCACTACGTTCAGGATCAGGATCGTCGTCTTCCTCTTCTTCTGGGTCGGAGTCCTGCACCGCCACAGCAGGAAAGTCAGCTACTGCAAGTGTTGGGGTTCTTCCAGAGCCTCCATCTTCAGGTATCATGAAGACGATGGAGATTGAACTGTCATACGAGGATAGGACATGGACGAAACAAGGACGGATGATGCCACGAGATGAGTGCATGCTACGACCGCACTCTTTATCGGGCTTCAGGAGGTTGACGAGTGGGGAAGTACCCCTTTTACCGGATATCGATAGCAACAATTTGTCACCGTTGTCTGCAGATTTCGACCTAGAGTCTGGTTTTGGTTCAACGACGTTCAGACATTCATCTCCCCCTGAGGCGAGCTGGCAATGGTCGGACAGCAGCGGTACTAGAGAAACCTCACAGCATACACTGGGATTGCCATCCCCAACAGAACAAAGCAGGCAGGATAACGGGCAACTTGGGGATTCATGAAAGGTTTCTGGGAATGTGATGATTCCAAAGGAGTTGGGACGGGATTACGAACACGAATATGAATGTGATGATATTTGGAGTTTTGAAACGCTTGACCATTCGGTCTTGCAGAATTGAACACGATTCAATACAACAACTAGGACTTGGGAGAATCAGAAGGCGCCACAAACCTCCCGTTGAATTGTGTCCCGGAGTCCCAGAGTCCCATTTTTGATCCCCACATCAGAGTTTGACGCTCTGGAGTCAGCGCAGCACCCCATTCAATCCCATTCAATCAATTCAACTAATCAAGCAATCAAAATAGGGCGTTTTTCGCAGTTAATCAGCTAAAACGACGATACCCTCGTTTTAGTTATTTTAATCAATCTGAGGGTACCTAGAACTATAGTTATTCCAACCTCTAAGCTAATAGGAGGGCTAGAAATTCCGGATACGGGCCCCAGGGCCGGCCGAAGCCGGCCCGGAAGGGGCCCGGAAGGGGGGCCGGAAGGGGGGCCCGGAAGGGGGGCCCGGAAGGGGCCTAGAAGGGGGGCTAGAGGGGGCACCTAGAGGGGGCGCCTAGAGGGGGGCTTTAAAGGGGCTTTAGGGCCCAGGGGGCCTTTCTAGGGGCCTAGGTATTAAGGCATAAGCCTTTAAGAGTAAGAAAAAAAGGGGGCATAACCTATATTCGAATACAGAGACTATATAGGAAGGTATCGCACTAAATACCCCTATACTAACAAGAACATCACTTCAGAGGGTCCACATTATCCAATTCAAATTAATTTAAACAAAACAATCAAAAGTATCGTGAAAAGTCATTCAATCAGCCAATCTCGACCCTCGGTTTTGACTTGATTGATTGGTATGCTGCGCTGCAGCTGTATCCAGCTTCAGAGTAGTAATAGGCTCTTGCATGGGCACCATGCCCGTTTCGAGGAGGACAGTGCTTGTCGCGATGGTGTTCGCGCCGGACATGGGCGGATACTCTTCATGTTCCATGATGATGAAGCCGGCGTCAGCTTCCGGGTTGCAGGGCGGAAGAACCAGGTTGGTGCACATGGACGATGAGCCACGGGGCTCGTTGAGGAGAAGGTTCCGAAGGTTTTCTCTCTTCTTCCAGAAATGCATCATCTTCTCGAACATGTGTTTGCCGGGCGCATCGAGAACGCCGCCAACGACGACATCGCAGACTTCACCGCCGCAGTGGGCTCCGACCACGTTGAACGTCCGTCCGAAGGTCATTCTGGAAACAAAGATATCAAAAAGGTTTGGTCGTCACTTTCAATTTTGAGTAATGTGTTCTTTAGATTGGAGAAAGAAACAGAAACTTTACTGTTTTTATTGCTTTTCATCTGCTGGACTTTGACGTTGACTTACACGGAGACCCATGCTGCCGAGGAGAGTCGGTTGGTGGGGCCCGACAAATACCGGAACCTCGATACCGATCCGACCGGAAGCGCATCCGGGCGGGATATTCTACTCGCCCGGGAACCAATCCGGAGCATTTCGCAAGCTCCAAAGTCTCCACGAAGGATTCTCTGGGCAAAGTTTCGGCCCGGCATGATTGGAAACGGTCAGTTCGTTATCTAGAGGCTCTATCTGACGCGTGGTCGATGGCTGAGAAAGGAAGGTTTCCGCTGATAGTGAGATCTGCTTACATCATATCGCGAAAATCGGAATCTTACCCCGCGAACATCTTAAAAGCCGAATGGGTCAATCGTCGTCAAGACATATTGATTGAATATTGAATACAACTCTCCATCTACGATTTCATCACCATCATGGGGGGGGGGGGGGGGGGGCCCGGATTTAAAACCCCCCCGGGGGGGGACCCCAAATAAAAAAAAAGCCGAAAAAAAGGGA
>JAKMXC010000482.1:0-47314 GCA_025328345.1 Colletotrichum sp. SAR11_59
CAACTAGAAGACTAACTAAGCTATAAAGCTTATATAAGATAAGTTTATCAATAAGTTCCTTATCTTTAATAGATTTCTAATTTTTACTATTAAGGAATATAGCTAGCTAGAAGTTACCTTTTAGAAGAGATAGCTTTAAAATAGGTTTTAGAAGAGGGATCTTAATAACTTTACTAAGTGTTACTTCTCTTTCTATCTTAGTAGTTCTTTCTAGTTCTAGAGTATTAATAGGAGTAAAGGCTTATTTAGGAAAGCTCTCTTCTTCTATTTTAATATCTAAGTTTTCTTCTTACTTTTCCTAGTTAAGAGGTAAATCCTTCTCTATAACTAGCTTTTCTAGTAAGTCTAAATAACTCTTAGAGTGAGATTATAAAGAAGAAGGTCTTTTTAAGATAGTTAAAGTATCTTTAATATCTTATATAGTAAAATAAACCTTTTTAGAAGGAGACTTCAAGGTCTTTTTCTCAATTTTTCTAGGATTTAGTAGCTTTAGCTTCTTCTATAGGAATAGGTCAGCTCTATATATTTTTAACTAAGTAATTATAAGCCTAGATGCTATAAAATTAAGCAAATTATCTTTAGTTAAACTATTAGGTTATATTAAGTTATATAGGTAAGAAGACTAAACTAATTCTTTATATTCCTATTTGCTAATAGCTAAAACTTAAAAAGCAGAGGCTTAACTAGATGCTTTATTATCTAATATAACACTTCCTTCTTCTATAAACTTATAGGAAACTTTAATTAAGTTAAAGTTATTATAATCTTATAAGACTCTAATAAGTATAGACTAAAGTTAGCTAATATTCTGCTTAAGAATCTTAGTAGCTTAGGCTTTTATAGTTTTATAGCTATCCTAATTCTTAAGGTAAGTAATAATAGCTTCTTAGTTAAGCTTACTATTTTATTATAATGAAGTAATAATTATCTAGGGGATATAAAACTTATTGTTTTATAGTCTATAAGAATAATATCTTTAGAAGTACTAGATTAAGCTACTTCTTTTATTAGCTATCTTTTGAGGATAATAGCTTTTTTTGAAGTTATAATCTATGTAGCCTATATATTAGCACTAACTATATAGGTTATAAGGGAAAAGCTTAGGATTTTCTTTATTAACTTTAATAGAATAGACTAAAGCTAAATAGTAGTCTTCTATAGCTAGGGAAGAATAAGTAATCTTTCTAATAGAGATTTTCTAGTTATTTATTATTTTTACTAAGTTAGAGAGTTATTAGTTTAAAAGCTAGTTCTAGAAGCTCTTAACGCCTTAGTTAGGCTTAACTTTACTTCCCTTAGTTTATAGAGGGGGGGGAGCTTCCCCTCTTAGTACTTTTAGGGGTATAAGGAATAGAGTATAAGTAGGAGTAGTAATCTAGAGGGTTTACCTCTACGTAGCTTTAGAGCTAAGCTAATTTATTAAGTTAACCTTAAATTTATTAAAGTCTCCCTTTTTGAATAACTTATAAATGCTAGTCCTTATAAACAAGGCTGTTCTATCTAAAGCTAACTAATTAAATCTTAATATAGTTACTTAGATGATTTAAGAGCTAGTTATAATATTAAGGTTATATCTTATAGCTTTAGTTTAGATATTATTAATTTTTTATAGAAACTATATAGCTGCTTTATAGTTTAGATTATCTATTATTAGAGTTATAAAAACAATCTAATTAATCTAGTTATCTAGAAGTTTTTAGTAATCCTTATCTATAGCCTTATAGCGCTAGATAAGGTAAATTTTCACTTATAACTAAGTTTTCTTACTAAGTTTTATTTAATTATTAGCTTAGAAAGGTATATCTATATAGAAAATAATACTTAATACTTTTAAAGTATCTATTATCCTTACTGCTTCTACTATAGCTTTATAGCTTTTAAGAAAGTCTAAAATATTATTTCTAATAAAGAATAGTGCCCTAGCTATTCTAAGTTATAGTATTTTAAACCCTTAAAGTCCTAAGCTATACGTTTTAGAGGCTCTTTAATGAGATTTAGTAGAGTCTAAATAGCCTTATACTGCTTTATCTTTTAAAGAATTCTCTCTAGGCGTTATATTTACGCTAGAGGTGCTACCCTTAGAGGCTATTACTTTAAAGACTTTAACTTCTATAATTACTTTAGAACTTTAATCTAAATCTAAGATTAAGGGGGGTCTCTTTTATTAAAGTTAGTGAAAAGAAGGACCTATAAAAGGACTTATTAAAGTATTACTAGTAACTAGGTTAGCTTTATTATCTGTTATTTCTAGTTTAAGTTATTTATTTTAAGCTAGAGTTAAAATCTTTAGAGCTCTAGAGTCTAACGACGCTATTCTAAAGAAAATATAAGTGAATTAATAGAAGAAGAAGTAGAAGAAGGCCTTCTTAAAGAAAGCTAAGGTAAAAAGATTATATAAAACTTAAGTAAAACTAATAATTTATTAATAGAAAGAGTAATAGAGGAATTCTTATAATATAGGTCTAGAAAGATAATAAAAAGTGAGGGGAGAGATAAAGAAAGAAAGGGATACTCTTACTATTATTTCTATTTTTATCTATCTCTCTCGTCTAGAAGGCATATATATATTTATTATCCCTCCTCTATTCTACTATCCTAATAGTGAGGTTATTTTATACTTTAGGTTTCTTTCTCTTCCCCTTATAGGGGAAGTCTAGCTATTATTAGTAGTATCCTTAGTAGCTTCACCCTATAATACTCCTTTTTTATAGGTTAGGCTTAGGATTTAATAAAGTCTATAATAAAACTATAATATTAACTAAGGACTTTAAAAGAAGTACTTCACTCTATCTACTTATTTACTGCTTAAAAATATAGAGGAGGAGTAATAGAAGAGATATATATATCTTCCTTTTTATAGAGTTAGTATAGAATTATTCTTAGAAGGGAGAAATGCTCTTAGTTAGGCCTAGAAAACGTTCCCCTCTCCTATTTTTAAAAAGTTAGTATAGTTATGATGTTTTTCCTTTTCAGCCTTTTATACTTTCACGTTTATAGTAACTTATAATTTAAGAAAGCTAGATCTTAATATTTCTACGTATAGGTATAACTTAGATCCTAAGTTTTTAGGCTTTTTAGTATTTCCCCTTACTAGTTAATATATTATTAGAAACCTTCTAATAAGACTAAGTAAGGGGAAGTTTCTTAGAATAGATTAATTAGTTTTATCCTTTTTAAAGTTTATAAGAGGGGTAAAATAAATTCTATTACCTTTACGACTTTAGCTTTAGAAATGAGGGTAAAATAAGTTTACTTTATCTTAGTTACTCTTAGGTTATTATTATAATAGTTTATAATAAAGTAGTATATAATAATTTTAAATAAGTAGATAGTAAGCTAATAAAGGGGATTAACTAAACTTATATAGAACCCTACTTACTTTCTTCTACTTAATTAAATACTCTTCTTCTTAGGGTTTTTTAGACTCCTATAGGTTTAGTTAATCTTTAATTCTAAGTACTTAAACTATTACTCTTCACCTTAGGAAAATAGAGGTTAAAAAGGTATTAGCTAAATTTTCTTTTAATATAGTAATACTTAAATTACTTCTTCTTCTAAGTTTTTCTTGCTTTAGCTTAGTAGGGTAGTATAGAATAACTATAAAAGGAATCCTCTATAGTAATCTAGTTTACCTCTTTATGCTAGTTACTAATTTTATAATAGGGTAAGGGAGAAAACTTATTAGTTATACTAAGTACTCTACTCTAGGTAGAAAACCCCTTGAAAATACTTAAATACTTATACTATGATTTTCTAGTTAACTATAAGAGATATAAAAGTAAAAATATAAATATAAGCTTAATTAACTTATACTTTATCTATATTTTCTACTCTTTTTATATCTTAGATTATATAATCTCTTAGGAGAAAATAGGCTACTAAGAAGAAGTTTAGTAGTATTACTCCTATAGTATTCTCCCCTATTTTCGCTTTAAATAATTAAGGAAGTATAGTAGGGATTAAGAAAGAAAATAAAAGTAGGGCTAACTAAGGCTAGAGGAGCCTAAAAACGCCTATTTTTAATTAATTTTCAAAAGGTGAGGATTAATAAATTTTTCCTATAGGCTAGGTTAAAGAATCCTAAAGGCTCTTCTAGAAGGATAGTTACTAAAGTTATCAAGAGGAACGAAAAAAGTATAAAAACAAGTATATTTTTTACTTATCTACTTAGTCTTTTTCGTTGTAGGCTAACTAGGCCTCTATTTACTTATATGAGCCATTTCCTCCTATGATAACGCCTAACGCCTATAAAAACGCCCACCTAACCCCCTTGCCTTCTAGTTAAAATTGCTAAAAAATTCTAAGATCTCTGCCCCTTTCTAATACTCTTAGTTTACTTTTACTATAAATTACTTATTAAGTTTAAGACTAATTACCTTAGCTTCTAAAGACTTAATCTACTACTAGCTTATAACTTATAATTAAGACTATAACCTAATATATTATTATAGTATACTAATTCCTAGCTTCTATTAGTAAATCTTACTATTAGATAGCTAACTATAATATTTAAATTAATCTAAGAGATATTTAAAATTTATTAAGATCTCTTAGAATTAATTATACTTATTACTTTTACTTTAGCTTTTATATTATTTAGTTTATAAGTAGAGAGGCTTAAATATTTTATTTAACTTAGTGAGGACTTATTAATCCTTATTAGTTAAGATATCCTTATTAAGGATATAATTATCTTTATTTTAAAAACCTAAGGAGTAGTATATATAGTTAGTAATCTAGCTATATTTAAGTAAAGTGTAATAGATTATATTATATATTAAGTTTTATTAAGTAGTATTACTTAATATTAGATTTAGATTTTTAATAACTCCTCTTATAGAATAAAAGTATACTTATTATTATTAGCTTTATTACTAATAAATAAAAAAACTTCTAAGTATTATAATAATAATTTAATATATTTAATAATATTCTAAAACTTACTAATAAGTTCTTTAATCCTCTAATAAACTAAGTCCTCTTAGCCTCTAGCCGTTCACTATGATTTTTACCTACTTAGAGCGACAGACCTCCTAACTCTACGCCTCCTAACAATACACACAGCCTTAAGTCATATAATCTCTCTAACTACATCCCTCTCCTAACCTCAGCTATACTTATATATATATATCACACTAGATAACTTCACAATTTTCAACTTCACTTTAGCAATAACATAGTTTATAATTACTTAATTACTTAATTACTAACTACTAAACTATCAACTTATCCTCTCTCTTATATATCACCTATACTACTATTAAATACTATCTCTATCACTACTTTGCTATCTACTAATAGCTATACTACCGTTAGCAACGCTCTCTCTATTTAGCGTAAGGCGTACTCACTAATATTTAAGCCCTACTAGGCTTATACTAAAGCTTAAGCTATATCTACCTTAGTATTATAGAAGGTTTATATAAAGAAAGGCTACTCCTTAAAATAGTTAGAGATATATATAGCCTCTACGCTAAGGCTATTAAGTCTTATTATTACTACGATTACTTAGTAAATAAGGTCCCTTAAAAGGGTATTACTAAAAACTCTATTTAATATAACTTTAATAAAGCGTTTCTAATTAGAGATAAAATTTATACTAAACTTAAGGGTTTTATCTAGTATATAGATATTATTCTATATAGTAATATCCCTAGCTATATTCTTAAGAAAAAGTATACTTTACGTAAGGTTAGTATTTTTATATTCTTTATATAGTATACATATTATAAAAGATTTATTATAGGTTAAAGAGGAAGAAGAAAAGGGATAAGTATAAAGCTTTACGCTAGAGTTTTTATACTTCTAGCTATAAAAACCTCTTCTAATAACCTCTTTAGTTAAGAAGTTATCTCTTATATAGTAGCGTTACTAAGCTATAAAAGCTTTAGTAACCTATTTAGCCCTAATATAATTAGCCTTATGCTATATAGCTAGCGCTATTACTATTCTACTAGTCTATTTAGCTAGGGCGCGCGTTTAACTTTATGTAGTGATGTTTAGAAGGTTTACTTACTAGCAGGAACGTATAGGGTTTCTATACTATTTTCCCTAATTAGTAGAGGGTATAGGTTAAAGTACTTATATAGTGTTTCTAGAATTATACCTATATATAGGGTGAATTTTGCTATAGTCTTTTTGTAGGGGGGCTGCGTTATAACTATAAACTTAAACTAAGTCCTCTTAGATCTTATTAGTATTAATAAGATAGTTAGACTTTTACTTAAATACCTCCTTATTAACTTTATAAATAATAGTATAACTAATAAAGTTAAGGATATAACTATAGTATTAAATTTAATAATATTAAGTATCTATTTCTATATATAACTATAAAATAGATAGATATAGAGCTTTAATATAAATACTATTAGTATTAGTATTATTAGAGACTATAATATTAATCTTATTAAGTAGGTATTAGTCTCTTATAACTATATATATTATAATAGTAATATTCTTATTAGTATAAATATTAAGCTAGTAATAGAAACTTAAGAAGTACTATATTTACTTACTTGACTTATTAATAAAATAGCTAAAGATAGTAATAATAATATATTAATTAAGGGAGGTTTATAAATTAAAAAGTATATAAACCTTTATAAAAACCTTCTATATCTCTTACTTAATCTATTATTTCTTAGAGATATAAAGTTATTAAAGTTAATCCTTCTAACTAATCTTTAATTAATATATTTAAGTATTAATATTATAATTAAATAAACTAAGTATATACTATATATATTAATTACTAAATATTATAAGAAAGTTATTAATCTTAATAAAGAAGTTTATAGTTAGCTCTTTAATCTATATAGTCTTCTACTTAGGTATAGTAATAAAAAGAGATTAGTAACATTTAGATAAAATACTAAAATTATTAAAATTATTAGTAGATATATTTTTAACTTTATAAATATCTTAGAAGATAAAGTAATTATACTTAAGATACTAAGTAGAACTAGAAGTAGTAGTAATATTATATAGTTAATTAAGAGTCTCTATTTTATTATAGCGTTAGTAAACTTAGTAAGTACCCCCTCTTATACTATTAAGTATAATCTTAAAAATAAACATACTTTTATTAGTAATTTAAGAAATATAACCTTACCTCCCCTTTTTTAAAATATTATTAATATTAATAAATTACTAGCTCTTCTATATAGTATAAAGTAAAGTTTTAAGAGTATTATATATAGCTAAGTTAATAGTTAATAGTTAATATATTACTAATAATAATAAATAATATATAAATCTAAATAGTAATTCTATAAAGAGATAATACTTTATACTTAATAAAGTAATTAATATATTAAGTATAAACTAATAGAAATATCTTAGTAATAATCAAGAGGTTAAAAAAGATATTAAGAAGTATATATTAGCAGTCTAGTTAACCTATATAAGTAGGTATTATAGTTTACTCTATACTTTTTTTTATAGTATTAAAACCTAATAGTAGCACTTTAACCTATACTTAATCTTAATAAAGCAAATAAAGGCCTCTAGCTGTTCATTATAATTTTTACCTGCTTAGAGCAATAGACCTCCTAACTCTACGCCTCTTAATAATATATATAGCCTTTAGTTATATAATTATAACTCTCCTAACCTTAGCTATACTTATATATATACGTTAGTTAATACCTTTACTATCTTTAACTTTACTTTAGTAATAATATAGTTTATGATTACTTAATTACTTAATTACTATAGACTACTAAACTATTAATCTATTCTCTCTTTTATATATTACTTATACTACTATTAAATACTATCTCTATTACTACTTTACTATCTACTATCTATATTATTATTAGTAATACTCTCTCTATTAGTTAGTATAAAGCGTACTTACTAATCCTTACTAAGCTTATACTTAAGCTTAAGCTATATCTACTTTAGTATTATAGAAAGTTTATATAAAAAAAGGCTACTCCTTAATATAGCTAGAAATATATATAGCCTCTATTTCAAAGCTATTAAAGGTATTTATTACTTTAATTATAGTATAGAGAAGGTCCTTTTTAGAAGTATTCTTAAGAGCTCTATTTAATACTATTATAATAAAACGCTCTTAATTAGAATTAAAGTACTTATTAAAGTTAAAAGCTTTATTTAGTATATATATATTATTCTATAGAGTAATATTTTTAGCTATTCTCTTAAAGAAAGGCGTACTTAGTATAAACTTAGTATTTTTATATTCTTTATATAGTATAGATATTATAAAGATATTTTAAGATTTATTATAGGTTATAAAGATAGGTTATTAATATAGGTTTAAAGGTGAGAAAGAGGAAGAGGGAAAGGTATAAAGCTTTATATATAGTAGTAGAACTTTTTATACTTCTAGCTATAAGAACCTCTTATAATAACCTCTTTAGTTAAGGAGTTATCTCTATTTAGTAGCGTTACTAGGTTATAAGAGCTTTAGTAACCTATTTAGCCTTAATATAATTAGTTTTACTATATATAGCACTATTAGCTTTATACTATATAGCTAGCGCTATTACTATTCTACTAATTTATTTAGCTAGGATATATATTTAACTTTATATAAGGGTTTACTTATTAATAGGAACGTATAGGGTTTCTATACTATTTTCTTTAATTAGTAGAAGGTATAGGTTAAAGTACCTATATAGTATTTCTAGAATTATACCTATATATAAGGTGAATTTTGCTATAGTCTTTTTATAGGGGGGCTATATTATAACTATAAACTTAATAAAGTAAATAAATAAATCTTAATATAACTAGTTAATAACGCTTAGCTTAACTTATCTCTAGCTATATAGAAGAAGGTAGGTAGGTAAGTAAGTAAGTAGTAGAGTTTAAAATATACTAGTAAGATTATTATTTATAATACTATTATTTATAAGAATATCGTTTATAACGTTATAAAGGTGTTATCTATAATATAGCTAAAGCTTAGTAATAGCTTAAACCTACACTTAAGGGTATAAAATTAATAGTATAACTCTTTACTACTATAACTAAAAAGGTTCTTATAGCTATAGTATAATAACTTAACTATTTAAATAAAGCCTTAAGCTTATTCTTTATATCCTCCTATATATATAATAAATTTATATAATAACTTTCCTATTTTCTTTACTTATTATAACTCTATATAAGTTAAATAAAGCTATACTAAATAACTTAATCTATAAAACTAATATTAATAACGTTAAAAGCCTTAAGTTTAATAACTTTCTCTTTATTAATAAGAAAACTTTCTTTAAATTTACTTAGAAGTACTTACTTAAAATAGCTAATAAGAGTAGTATAATAGAGTTATATAGCCTTAAGATTAATATAAAAATAGTTAAGGTTATTAATAATAACCTTAATACTTATAATTACTTTATAAGTTTCTTTAAAATAGCTAAAGTAGCTTAAGTAGTTAGTAAGTTAAGAAGGGTAAATCTAATATTAAGAGTATAGCTAATAGTAGTAAAGCTATTAAAACTATATAGTAGAGTAGAAGATATTATCTAAATAGTGCGATAGTATAGAGGTTTTAAGGCCTTTACGCTTAGTAGAGCTTATAATATAGACGTCTAAATAGTAGAGGAGATAATAGAAGATAGGCGTAGATTAAATATAGTATAAGAGATAGAGGAGACTAATAGAGATAGAAGTAGCTAGAGGAAGAAAGTTAAAGCTTATTATAGTATTTAAAGTCCTAATAGACTAACTAATAGAGGAGCGTAGAAGCGAAGATAATTTCTAAGTCTAAAAGTTATATAACCTAAAAGTTGTTAGTAGTAAGCAAGAGGACTAGTCTAGCTTTTATAGTTAATACTAGTTAAATTTTATAATATAAGGCTAGCAGTAATATTAAGAAGTATATATAAGTAGGACTTTAAAATATAATAATAGTAATAATAATAGTATTAATGGTAATATTAAAAAAAGATTATTTTTAAAAGTTAATAAAAAGGTTAAAAAATAAGTTTTCTTTAAACTTTAGTAAAGGAACTAAAAACACATTAATTAAGTTTACTAGCTAAAAGTATATTTTAGCTTTATAGTAGTATATATTAAAATAAATAAGTATTATAAAGTACTTATTAAATAAAAGTTATTTTATTAATATTTATTAGTACTTATATAGTTAAATAATATAATTCCTAATACTATTTAATAAAATATAAAGTTATAAGTTTAAATCCTACTCTAAGTCTTTATATTATTAATAATAAATTTCTTTAAATATATTTAGTAATATATATATATATAAAATCCTTTAAAAATTCTAATTAATCTAAAAACTAGATTTACTTTATTCTAGTAAACGTTAGCTTAATTAAGTCTATTAAGCTAATAGCGTTATTAGTTTAATTAATTAAATCTCTAAATAGCCTTAATTTGATTAGTTAATTGATTAATTGATTAATTCAGCTTAGATGGTATGCTGCGCTAGGAAGGGGCTTGGCTCTAAGATTCGCTTCTAGGCTTGGCTGTGCAGAACGAAGACAATCTAGCCTCCGAATGATACGCCCTACAATTTCTGCGGAGTTGTATTTGACCGCCACAGCGCACGCCTGAGGTCCTGAAACCTTGTCCCGAGAACATGCCGTACCTGTTCCCCCGCCCGAACCCTGTAGAGATCTACAATTTGGCTTCAGATTGGCCGCGCATTACGACGCTGTCTGATCCCAACGAAACCATCTGTGGGCGCTTGCAATTGGAAATGTTCCACAATCTCAAAATTACCCCCGGATTTCTAAGCCTGGAACAACGGGATTCGTTCCCCCTTGACAGCGCCCAATCCCGTCGCTCATTGGTTCATCCGAATGAAGCAAGCTGGCGCCCTAAAAGGCTGCGTCTGAACTCTCGGGCTGATCTCATTGCCGGGTATCTCGTTTTCGTCTCGCATCCTTTTCCCGTTTTCGTATCTCCCAATGATTCGTCAATGCTGCAATCGCCGTCCCTGCGCCATCAGGGGTACCCCCGGATGTTGCCATTCCGGAGCCCACCAATCCGGGCAGTGATGATTAGGCGCACTGGCGGTCGCATCGATTCGGCTTCCAATACTCGTATTCCTCGGGTTACAAGGGTTGATCGTGTCATTGAGACGAAGAGCATTCCACACACGAATTTTCGGGCGCATTTGTGATGTTGAAGACATGCTTTAAATCCCCTTTCCTATCGCTGGAAGGGCGCAAGTTTGGGTCAGAAAAGAGCCACGACGCATCCCCTCATTTTCCACAGAGAGCAGAAGGCAAAATGTTCTCACAAATCGACATTTGGATAGGCCTCTTGACTTTCTTCGGCTTGGTGAGTCCGCCGCCGTGATATCTGAAACGGCCACATCTAACGACATTTGCCAAGATCGCGGTCTATCTCGCATTCTCAGTATTTTACAACCTCTATCTTCATCCACTACGAAACTTTCCGGGACCTCTCCTTCTTCGAGCTACACGACTAGGCTTCGACTACAAACTCAACAAAGGCACTCTCCCATTTGACATCCTGGAGCTGCATAAGAAGTACGGAGACATTGTTCGAGTAGCGCCCAACGAACTCGCCTTCAACAATGTCAGCGCCTGGAAGGATATCATGGGCCACCGAACTTCAGGTGCGCCGGAATTTGAGAAGTATCGAATGTTCTACCGCCCTGTCACGACGATGCCTTCTACCATTGTCAGCTCCGGCGGAAAAGAGCACGCATTGCTGAGGAGATCAATGTCGCATGGCTTCAGCGAGCGCAGCCTCAGGGATCAGCAGCCCCTCATCATGCAGTATGTGAACCTCTTCATCCAACGCCTTCACGAAAACTGCGTCAAAGACGAACCGATTGACCTGATGGCTTGGTACAACTTCACCACGTTCGACATCATCGGTGATCTTGCGTTTGGTGAACCGTTCGGATGTCTCGAGAGGTCAGATTATCATCCCTGGATTCGCACAATCTTCATCTCAGCTCGGCTTGGGACGGTTATCCAAACTGCCAACCACTACCCCTGGCTGAAGAAGTTGATGCTCAACCTATTGGCGACCAAGTCCGTAAGAGCGAGTCGCGGGAAGCATCTCAACAACGCCAGAGAGAAGGTTCAGCGACGCATGGACCTGGGCGGTAAGGGAGGCAGACCAGATCTCATCGAAGGATTGCTGAAGAAGAAGGATGAACTCGTAAGCCCTAACCTGTCGTCCTCTGATGTAGCCCTCATGCATCAACAACGTTGTATCCGTTGACTGACTTGTATACTCCAGGGTCTCTCTTTCGACCAGCTCGCTGCCAACAGCAACACGCTCGTCATCGGAGGATCAGAAACAACAGCCACTCTGCTGTCTGGGGTGACTTATTATCTATTAACCAACCAACATACGCTTAAGAAGCTGGTAGCTGAAGTTCGGTCGACCTTCGAAAAGGAAGATGACATCACCATCATCTCGGTCAACAAGTTGAGCTACATGCTAGCTTGTCTGGACGAGGCCCTCCGTATCTACCCTCCTGTGTCGATGGGTCTACCGCGAGTGACTCCCAAAGAGGGCGCTACTGTCTGCGGTCGCTTCATACCTGGAAATGTGAGCTGTCCGAAGAGTGCATCCCAACTCTCATGCTGTAATGCTGACTGACTCCTACACAGATGACTGTCGCTATTCATCAATGGGCGATACATCACAACGAAGCCTACTTCAAAGATCCATTTAGCTTCCGTCCGGAGAGATTTCTCGGCGACCCAGAGTTTGCTTCCGATAATCGAGACGCATTTCAGCCCTTCCACATCGGAGCCCGTAACTGCCTGGGACGAAAGTGAGATCACCCCTGCCATCGCCGCATCCCGTGCTGTTTGAGAGTTGAAATTCACTAGCTGACACGAGCAGTCTTGCGTATGTCGAGATGCGCCTCATTCTAGCTCGTCTGATTTGGAGTTTTGATCTTGAGCTTGCGGAAGAGAGCCGAGATTGGATAGGACAGCAGAAGGTCTTCATTCTGTGGGACAAGGGGCCTCTCAAAGTTCACCTCAAGCCCGTTGCTAGAGCTTGAAGCCATTCGAGAATGTTTTCGTACTAGATCTGCTTTACTTTAGAACATCTATTTTGTCTACCTCCCTTTGTAAATCTGACTAAATCTCGTGAACTTCGGAACAATTGTGATCGGCTTCCCGCGCTCGTTTTCAGTAAGCCTAGACCCCTCGGCCATCCACGTTAATGGTCGAGGTGAACGGTGACCGATCGGACCATGCTAATGCGGTTACTGTACAGTAATATTTGGGCTACGTCCAATCGGAGGCCCGATAGGGTGACATTCACATTTTCACAGTAACACAGTCGGCGACGAGTCAATGGAGCCTTCCAAACGTCTTACTGAAAGCCCCAGCAAGATGAGGTCATTTTTCACACGAACATAGTAAAGAGGAAATCTGTAATCAGCACTAGGTGTAAGTTTACGGCGGATATGATTGACGATAATCCTTCGCGTGCGACCGTTCCAACACATTTCAGTGACATAAGCATCAGCGTGTGGCTGGAAAGGGTCATCCCCGCCATTTTCCTGCAGGTACTGTACAGTAACCGCATGGTAAACACCATTTGGCCGTACCAAAAGAACTTTCTCCGCACCAAGGGGCTGTGACTGCACAGTTCGCAGATCATAAAAAAGTGGAGTTTGGGAGCGTCAGTGACATTTTTATGAGCCGAACTGAAGTCACTACACAGTAACATAAACTTCTATTCATAAGGACAAACCGTCCAACTCAACAGGCAATTTGAGATCCAACATTCTCGTTTGGTTCATCTCGGAAACCACTACAAAGTTTGGGTCAACGAACATAAGTTGCGGCCTGCGTATTGTCTCTGTTGAAATTCCCATGAACCACTAGCGCTCATTTGCTCATACAGACCGAGAACATGTCCATTCCGCGCGACCAGCTCAAGTTCCGGGCCCCCCCCTCCATGCAACTCAGCGATGGTTCCGCCACCTCCAAGACCGCACCCCCGCAACCCACCTCCAATCTCACGCCAGCCGAGCGGGCCACGGCCCGTTTCGCAGTCACCGGCAACGCCATCATCACCGGCGGGGCCGGCGATATCGGCTCCGTCGCCTGCAGAGCTCTGCTAGAGCACGGCCTCCAGGGTCTCGCCATTTTTGATCTCCATCCAGACGCAGGACAGGCAACCGTCAAGGACCTCCAGTCCGACTTTCCCGATGCCAAAATCACTTTCACAAAGGTCGACGTGACGGATGCTGAGGCAGTGTCGCAGGCCGTTGCACAGGCCGAACGTGACATCGGTCCGCCGGACCTATGCTTTTGCTTCGCGGGCATTGCCTTTGCCATTCATGCGCTGGATATCACGCCGGAGCAGTGGCGGAAGATGCTTGAGGTGAACACCACCGGCGCCTTTCTCGTCGCTCAGGCTGTGGCAAAGTCGATGGTCAGCCGGGGGAGTGGTGGGAGCATCGTTCTCATGGCGAGCATTTCGGCGCATATTGTGAACTTTCCGCAGCCGCAGGTCCACTACAACGCTGCCAAGGCGGCCATCTTATCCATCAAGAAGTCGCTCGCGGCTGAATGGGCGAGGTATGGTATCAGAGTCAACAGCATCAGTCCGGGATACATGGACACCATTCTGAATGAGGGCGAGGGGCTTGAAGAGCACCGGCAGACTTGGAAGCAGAGAAACCCTTACGGCAGGATGGGAAAACCGGAGGAGCTGACGGGAGCTGTGATTTTGTTGGCCAGTGGAGCCGGCAGCTACATTACTGGGGCGGACATTCTTGTCGATGGAGGTATCAGTGTCTTCTGAGGATAGGGGTTCGACAGTTATCTTGGATTGATTCTTCACTCTTTCAACTATGACCGATTTATACATCCCGTCTGTCTACTTAGACCAGTGGACATGAAAACCCACCTGAGTCTCTGATCACGCTCACCTCTCGATGTTTCCGGCGCCCGTCGGCATTATTCCGATTCGGCATAAGACCGACCCTATCTGCGAGGAATCGCGTCGAGTTAGTAATGATTTTGTAGAGATACTTAGCTAGTACGCCTACGCTATGATAATGAGTTGTAGACTCTATGAGTCAATAGGAGTCGTCTCAGCATATTTAGGGCGTGAAACTCCTCGTAGATTAATCAACTTTTTAGGTTAGCTAGCGTTATATAGGTATAAAAAATAATAGAAAATTGAATTTTAGAGGGATACTATACCTCTTTTAGTATAATTTTAACGTTATATAATAAGTATTTACTCTAGCTAGAATTATATATAGTTACTCTTCCTACCTATAAAGTATCCTAATTAATAGAGGTTTAAAATAGAGGTAGTTAACATAAAATTTAACTAAAAAAGCCCTTTTAGTATAATTATTAAGAAGTAACTATTACTACTAACTTTTTAACTTTATATTAACTTTTAGCTAATATAAGCTAAAAAAACTATAGATTCTAATACTAACTTAGATACTCTTATAACTACTACTATAGTTAGTATAATTAATAATAACTTCTATACTAATAATAAGAAAGTTAATAGATATATTTTACTTAGAATAGTATAGTAATAATAGTATTAATATAACTTTAAAAAGGCTACTATTAAGGCTAGAGAGTATCTTAGCTATAGTAATATTAAGTTTAGAGAGATCTTCTACTTAACTAAAGTAGAGTTTATTTCTTTTATAAACTAGCTATAGAAGAGAGACTTTCTCTATAATACTAGATACTAAATAGTAGAGTAAAAAGTCCTAATCTTTCTATATATCGTTAAGTAGTTAGTAACTTAATATAATATAGCGTTAGTATTTAGTATATTATAGATCTCTATATTAAAAGTCTTTATTATTATACTTAAAGCTATATATATTATTTATAAGCATTTCGTTAAACTATTTAACTAAATATATATCTCTAAAGAGGTTAAACTTAATAAGGATATAGCGTAGTTTAATAGCTATATTAAAGCTATTAATAGTATATATATCTTAGTATAAGTTACTACTAATAACTAGAAGAGGTTCTATAATAAGAAAGGTTAATTAGCTTAAAATATACTTATAGTAGTGAAGTTTAATTATACCTTTATATATATATTTACTAACGTTAAAGGATTAATAAATAATACTACTTTACTTAACTAAGTATTAGCATAGTCTTTTTTAATACTTAATAGTAAGTATTAATTTACTAACTTAAGATTTACTTAAGATTATAGAGGTATTTTAATACTATTTAATAGTAAGAAATACTACTTAAAAGACTTTAGTAAGAGGTATAAACTAATAACCTAGAAAGAGCTTTATCATTTATAGTATATATACTTATAGATAAAGGTTAAGAAAGTATTTAGAGTCTTAAAAAAGGTCTTTATAATTCTAAGAAGAGGTCCTCTAAAATATAACTTCTAAATATAAATTAAAGTTATATATATAGTAATAAGCCTATATAACTTCATTACAATTAAAGAAAAAGATTAGTAAAAGTAGAAGACTAACTTATAGCGTTTAAAAAAGTAGACATTTTAGCTACTATAGTAGTAAGAGTAGATAAGCTTATAAGTAGTAAACAAAAGCTAGAGATTTACTAGTAATTATTAATTTAGTACTAAGATTAGTAGTAAGCAATATAATAGAAGTAGTAAGAGGTATAATTAGTAAGTTAGAAGTTAATATAGTTAGTAAAAAGTAGCAATATCTAACTACTTTTTTTTAATATAATATTTAATATAATATTTAGTTTTTTTTTAACTTTTCTACTTTACTAACTTTTACTAATAAGAGTTTCTTATCGCTCTTATTAGTATTATTAGTAGATCTCTTTTAGATACTAAAAGTAATTTTATAAAGTAGATCTTAGATCTATATCTTTTTATTAACTTAAAAAAGTTTAAAGTTTTTTAGTTTAAAATCCTACTAATTACTTTCTTAGCTATCTTCTATACTAATTTCTAAAAGTTTATTAATTTTACTACTACTTCTAGCTACTTTATTACTATTACTACCTCTACCTTCCTCTACTTTATTAACTTTACTAACTTTTATATTACTACTTAGTAAATTAAATCTCTCTAAGAATAATAACTTTAATACCTCTAATAGTATATTAAATATAGAGGTATAAGAAAAGTTATTTTTAGAATATAAGCTAATATTTGGAATACTATTAAATCTAAGCTGATACTAAAAAATAATATTATAAGTCTTAATACTATAAGTAATTATTACCTTACTTTTAGGTACTATTAGATTATCTAAGTTACTATATATTATTTATACTACTTTATTTCTAACGCCTTACTATACTTATACTACTACTACTTTCTTATTAATAATTAAGCTAGTTTAATAAACTATAAAGATCTTATTAGCTAAGCTAAAGCTTAAGTTAGTATTATTAGGATCCTAATTAGTAGTATATTATCTTTATACTAGCTTAGCTAGTATCAAATTAATAGCTACTACTTCCTCTATATTATTATTATCTTCTTAATAATACCTCTACTTACTTACTTTAATAATATTATTACTAGTTAGCTTAATACTAACCTATAAATTATTATATAAAGTATATATATATAGTATACTAGTATAATATATACTGTTATACTTTAGATTTTTTCTAACCTAATTATCCTATGTAAAGTTAGTAACTTTAATTCTACTTATATTATTATTATAGCTAGCTTCTAACTTATTAACTAACTAGAGGACTTATTAATACTTCTAGTATATATTAGTAAACTTAGTAGTAAAGTTAGTAACTATAAACTAACTAATTATAGTAAGGAAAACTAAGTTTATTAGTTTAACTACTTTAATAAGGGCTAACTTATATACTATCTTCTTATTATTTATAGTAAAAAGCTTACTTTACTACTAAAACGTTAAGTAGATCTTAAAGAACTCCTTAATATAGTAAAAGCGCTAGGTTAACTTCTTAAGCTTTAACTTACTAGTTTAAGTATTACTAGCCTCTTTAATACCCTTATTAGCTTAAGTATTATTAACGTTATTAATAACTTAGCTTTTAAGCTAAGTATCTTTAAAGAGGTTATTAAGCTAGGTTTTATTAAGTTATATATCACTTAGCTATATACTAAAGCTAAGATTACCTACTTAGCTTTTTATAGTATTATTATTATTAGATTAAACCTTAAAGTTACTCAATTTAGTATCTATAAGTAAGCTACTTATCGCTATCTATTAACTTACTAACCCCTCTATTAGGATTAAAGTATTAGTACTACTTAAAGAAAGGTTAATAAGAAAGTAAAATTAATACTAGTAGCTTCTATAAGGGGTAATATAGTCTTAGTAAGCTCTATTAACTACTACTACCTTAGTAAATACCTTATTTTATATATATATAGTACTTTAACGCTAACCTATACTATAGATCTACTTACTTAAGGTAGCCTAAGTTACCTATTTAACCTAAAAAGTTGATTAATCTACGAGGAGTTTCACGCCCTTATAGTGGGACTCATATGCCTATGTTAAAGTGCGCAGTTTTAGAGCTCACTATGTTTACTCCCTCATATATAAGCGAGATCTTCAACCCATTTTCTATGTATCTTTGTTATAAGCGTTCCGCATCAACAACATGTTCTTCCCTCCACCATCTATGTACCCAAGACCACACGAACTCTTCTGCAGGTGTAGCTTCCAGCACTGACTGACCTGGGCCTCAACACACCGATTTGAGATGATCTAAGTCCGTCAGGCGAGGTATTCCTAGTGCAAGGGCTTTTGAGCACCAGATTCGGTTTCGATCTTTCCTCCGCTGCTGGTCCATGTAGCGAGGCAGGGGCATCGATGACCCTGAATCACGGCCCCCACCCGTCCTGGGAAGGAATCCAACTTGGCTGTTCCCACAAACAAGGATACCCTATCCACTTTCAACTGACAGGGGCGTAAGCAATCCACATGAGTCCACATACGGCTCAGCCCAACGAGTTAGCGTCCGCCGGTTCCACAGGTCTCATATTGCCTGCTCCGAGAAATGACCAACCTCTCCTCTCCCAACTTCGTTCGCACCCGCATTGAGGCAGCATCTCGATCCAGCTTTGACACACGAAAACGCACAGATTCTGGGAATAAGGCGCAATGTCCGCGGAATCCTCAAACATCTGGGACAAGGATGACGAATGGGCTGGAGTGAGCAGCTCCAGAGAGCGAAGGAAACGGCAGAACCGGCTCCACCAACGAGCGTATCGTGAGTGCTACCCACACCCAGACGGAGATGCGACGGCCTCGGATAGTGGGCGAAGGATGCACACTCTGTACCAACAACATCGAAATTAGGTGCCAAAAAGCGGCTCGAGAAGTTCCCTGTAGCGCTACATGCCGGTCTCGACGTGACGTCTAAACCTGCCGGTACTGGTGGCCCGAAACCGAGTGTCTCGGCCGTCATCCAGTCTACGACCTCCCGCCAAGAGCAAGCTCGGCTCTTCACGGCCGTCATCGATCAGCTCCCCCTCTTGATCCTCGTCAGGTGCACCGGGCTCCACGAGAGAATCAAGGAGTTCCTGCAGATGGCGTTCACCAACTGGGGCCTGAAACTCCCCGCGGCGCGCGACCTGCCGCTCGTCACGCGGCTAAACACCTTTGACGCGCTGGCTCGCAACGCACTGATGTTGCAAATACCCTTCGAGATGCTAGAAACGGACGAGTTTTGTTCCCTGTTCAACTATCCAGGTCCTGCAACGCCAGATCGGTCGAACCTTCCCGAAACGCTGCGTCCGACCGATCTGCAGAGGGCCGTAACGCATTATTCATGGCTGGACCTGTTCCCCATTCCCAAGATGCGGGATAACATACTGCGGGGCATTGAGGCGGGTATATATGATGAGGACGTCTTGTGCGAAACGCTCTGCTGCGAGCTGCTGAATCTCGAAGACGGGACTAACGCGGCTCTCGTCGTGTGGGGTGAGTCTTGGGATGCCGCAGGGTGGGAGTTTAGCGCCGAGTTCTTTTCAAAATGGGGTCCCTTGTTGCATGGCTGCGATGAAGTGCTGGAATCGACAAACTACTGGAGGCGAAAGAGGGGTGCTAGATGTCTTGAATTTGTACTGAGTTAGGCAGACTGGGTATCGTCTTTCTAAAAGAGTCCGTGTAACCTTCTAAATGCCCAATTATCCAAAATCCTCGACCCATTAACCGTCGTGATGCCATCTCCACCCGCACCTAATTGTTTATCATGTTTTCCACAAGCCAAATCAACTAAGAACGGCCCTAAGTGTTCCGTCGGGGTATGTTGCCGCCGTAGCGCCGACCTCATTATCGGTACCAGAACGGCACTCATCGCATGGTAAGTAAACCCGGGATCTGGGATGTACGGCTTGATGGCTTCATGGTTAGAAGGATCAACGCCCATGGGCCGCACAGACTCGACGTTGAACTTGGACGTCCGCAGCTTGGCCAGCGCCACCTCTGCCTCCCCCTTCACCGCGCCGTAGTACGGTGTGAAGAGTCCCGGAGTCGCAGTCGCACCGCCGCTTGAGACGTAGACGAAGCGGAACGGCTTCTCATCGGTGGAAGGTATCTTCGCAAAGGCCGCGGCGGCCGCGAGGGGAAAGTCTTTTGTGATTTTGACGTATTCTCTGCGCTTGTGTCAGCCACCAATGATGCCAATTGAGAAGCGCAAAGACAGTACTCTTTTGTGACTTTCGTCTGGCTGATGCCCAGCGCCCAGACCACGCCATCGGCATCGTCGACCTTGGCAAGCACGCTCGGGTCGAAGGTTTCAAAGTCTTTGTGGATGATGACGTTGGCTTTTGGGTTGTTTCCTGCCATGGGCACCGGCCTTCTGCTGAGGATGGAGATCTTGGTGACGTCCTTGGACTTGAGCATCGCGTCGAGGACGCTGGACCCGACAAGGCCGGTGGCCCCCGTGAGAATGAGATGCATGGTGGCAATGAGAGTGGGAATGCAAGATGTTGGAGGAGGAAAAAGCAGAAAATCAATGAAAGAAAGCAGAAAATCTATGGGAGGAAGACAGAGGTACCAGAGACGGGAAGACATGCACGTGATAGATTGGAGCTCTCATGCATGTCCATGATTTCGATAATGTAGCCCGCAGCAGGGGCGTAAGCAGTCAAAACTGAGACACGCATCCATCATGACCAATGGGGAGTGAGAGAGGCATGTTGGTTCCCTCGGTGCTGCGGTAATGCCTGCTCGACCCTGGGCCTCAGGTGGATTGCTTACTCCCCTGTCTAGCGTGGACCCGAGGTGAGATCTTGACCCCCATTCAACCTTGGACGTCGGGACGAAGACAAAGTCCGAGGACAGTGCGGGGACTATTGAGCCTCATGGCGTGCTAGCTACATCTTCAAACTCCGCTGGAAGTCTTGGTATCTTTTTCTGTATTTACAGTGCAGAAAATGCCGGCTTTCTACCTCGGGATAGCTCCAGCCATGTTCAAACTCCGCTTGTAGTAGTCCTGCCTCGTCATGTACTTGGTGCCTTGAATTTTCAATTTTTGTGCCATAGACTTGTGGTACCTACGTTGAGAAATTTCCATAGTCCACTCTGGAAAAGGGTACGAAGTAGGTAAGTACAGTAAAAGCACTTCGGCCGCTGCTTTGTCCACTAAGCATATCGTAGTACACGCACCAATGGGCATGGACTCGTAGTGTAGAATTTGAAATGCTGCCATAGTATATAAGTCATAGTGCCACCTTAGACAATGTACATCCAGTCCTGTCTCTATACCACTTTTCAAGTAACTTCAATTTAGTTCTCGGCTTTCATCTGTCTGCTTGTTGTGATCTCCTCCCGACTGCAAAGACTTTTGCAACCCAACACCGTCATCATGCCTCGATTTCGCCACGAAGACATTCCTGAACTCAAAGACCAAACCATCATCGTCACCGGCGGAAACGCAGGACTAGGATTCGAAACGGTAAAGCAGCTCGCATCCCGCAATGCCGCTCGCATCTACCTCGCCGCCAGGTCGCAAGAGATAGCCGAGCAAGCAATCAAGGATATCCATACAGCAAACCCCGCCGCAAAGAACATCAGCTTCCTCAAGCTCGACCTCGCGTCCCTCGAAAGCGTGAAAGCCGCCGCCTCCGCCTTCCTCTCCCAAGAGACCCGTCTCGACATCCTCGTCAACAACGCAGGTATCATGATGACCGCAGAGGGCCTCACCACAGACGGCTATGAGATCCAATTCGGCACCAATGTCGTCGGCCCCGCGCTCTTCACCCAGCTGCTTCTCCCGACTATGCGCGAGACCGCCAAACTCAACCGCGAAACACGCGTCGTGATGCTAGGATCTGCATCCCACTCCATGGCGCCGAGCGACGTGTATAACTTTGCCGAGTTCCGCACGATGATTCCCGACCGCGCGACGACGCAGCGCTACACGATATCCAAACTGGCTGATTTGCACTATGCCAAGGCCCTCGCGGAGAGGGAGCAGAGTGTCAAGATTATCCCCGTGCACCCTGGCATGGTCACGACGAACCTCCACCACGCCTCGGCGGGGTTCTTCCTGCGGCCGTTTCTGTATGCGGCCATTGCGTTCGCCACGCCTGTTGAGAAGGGCGCGCTGTCCCAGATCTGGGCGGCTGTCAGCCCGGAGGCGAAGAGTGGGCAGTACTACGGCCCGGTTGGGAAGGCGGAATCGGGATCTAAGGCGAGCCAGAATCGGGAGCTTCAGGAGGCGTTATTTGCGTACATCCAGACGGAGTTGGAAGGTCATGTTGAGAAGATCGCATAGTTGAGGTGGTCAGGTAGTAATTCATGGTTGACTCAGTCCAAAGGATTCAAGTTCCTGGTTTCCGTGAAGCATATATGGCATGGATTGGGTCACACCCATGTCGACACCTTGAGTCCAAGATGGTGACAGAGCGTCAAACGTTGTTGGATATGCAGCTTCTCCCAGGGCCTGGCTCTCGGGAACAGTCGTGGACCCAAACATATCCAGGCCCGGGACTGCTGGCACCTGCCCTGGAAGATCTGTTGTTGAAAGGACCCAGGGCACTTCTGGCTGTGCCGAAAATGGCGGCGGCATCGTGAATGGAATCTCGTTCCCCAGCGTAAGTTCATCCGGCGGCGACAGTTGCGCAAGATACGTCTGCTCTCCCGGCGGAAATAGCCCCAGTTGCAGGTCTTGGTCCGCCGTACCGCTCCTCGAGCGCTGGTTCTCGTCAGCCTCGGCGGCCCAGTTGTCGCCGAACCCGTTGTTAAAGACACCGTAGACCTCATCCTTGACGCTCATCAACTGCGTCATCGCCTCTGAGACTGGCCTCGGCTCCACGAGGGGCTGCCCAGTCTGGGCGCGCATCGCATTAATCTCGGCCGCAAGACGACGGTTTTCCGCGATCAGGTCTTGCATGTCCTCAACGGCGTCTAGACACATGTCCCGCTGGGTACGGAAGTGCTTGATGCTCTCATTGACGATGAGGACTTTGTTTAGACGACGGGCATTGGCGAGTGACGGTACCAAGCGGGCCAGATCCTGTTCCACAAGTCAGTCCAAATGCCCCAATTACACCTGAACTCTAGAGGGGCGATGTACTATGATGTTTTCCTTCATCTCACACCGTTTCCTCTTTTCGGTAGCCAGGTTGCGCGCATTTACATGCGCGGGGAGTGGGCGGACCCGTTTCCGCTTTTGGACCTTGCCGCTAGCGGTGGTGTCGTGCGGGTTCGACATTGCTGAGCAAATATCCAGTAATTTGGAATAATATTTCTGTGCTTCGGTGCACTGCCAATGGTCTTGAGAAAGAGGCTCAACGGGAATGCAGGCGCTGGGCGGGAGTGATGCAACGCTCCTTCGTGTGCATCAGCAAGCTGGGTTGCTTCTCCGCAGTGGTGGGCGTGGCGGAATTCATGGCGGAAAGGCCCCGATAAGGAAAGTGCGGTTTGCTGGTTCGAGGGGATCCGCCCGGTTGCTTTTAGCGTTGTGATTTGGTGTTGGTGAGTCGAATAACGATGATTTTGTTAAGTGCATTCTGTCTATCTGCCATACCGGGTCAATGCATAGTCTGATCTACTGGTTGACCAAGTTGCTCGGATTATTGAATAATTCTAGTGGACCCCTGAAAGCAATCGTCCAACGGCTGACATCGCGTAAAGCCACAACACGTGGGATTGAGTTTTGTGGTCATCACCGAAAGCTCCGGCGTCTTGAGACTCAATCTCATTCAAAGACGCATTCCCTCTGCGGGAGTGACTATTACTACACTCTTTTGGTGTTTTGAGCCATTTGTTCAGGATGTCGGCTTACCCCAAGACGTGGCGCGACAGCGCGTATCTTCTCATCTCAGGTATCCAGTTGACCGCCATGCTCAGTGAGTCTCACCCCTGCACATGTCTCTTCTCTCATAAGATGACCTTCACAATTCATGGATCGCTATGGAAATCACGAAAGATCTCATATCCAGTCCATTGATGTCATCTCCGAAGAGAAAGACGCGACATCCGGCATCTGACGCCTCGCATCACCTCACATGAGCCCAGACTAACTCTCTAATCAGTGGTTGACCTGGTCCCCCTCTACCCGGCCTCGCTCTACGCAACGCCGTCGTCACCGCTGCACTTCCTCCAGCTCCTGCGCGACTTCTACATAAAGACCTACAACGACCCCTTCTTCGTCATGTCGCACGACGCCCAGCCCTCGTGGTACAAGCTCTTCACCTATCTCGAGGTCTTCTACCAGCTCCCCATGACCCTGTGGATGGTCTACCGCTTCTCACGCAGCACTGGCACCACCGTGGGCTTTGAGCTTGCTGTTCTCGTCTTCTGTGTGGAATGCGCCTTGACGACGTTGACCTGCATCTTCGACGTCTCCTACTGGGACCCCAACGTGTACAGCGAGGCGGAGAAGAATGTCTTCATCTTCAATCTGTATGGTCCGTGGGTTGTCATCCGTAAGTTGCTCTTTGTCTAATGCACTGTCTCACTCTCGATGCTGATGAGTGAATGAAGCCACGTTGATGGGACTGGACATGTGCCTGCGCATCCTTAACCGCGCAAACTCCGCCGACAAGACCAAGAAGAACCAGTAGAATAGAAAAGGGCCTCCGGGCATTTTTGGTTTCATTAGGATATCGTACATCCATGCTCGGTTAGACCGCGCGCGTAATCCAGACGAGTGATCCAAACTCCGTTTCTCCTATACGTCCATGTGTACAGTTCAGTTCCAGGCCAGAATGATTTCCCTCCCTTGCCCACCAAACAAGAAACTCCCAGCTTGCATCGTGAAAAGGCCTTCAAAGAGCGGCGTCAAATATACATGAATCGGACCACATCATACACTCCTTCACCATCATCGTCCAAGGCCAGAAAAAGGCCTTAGTCCATACGCTTGGCAGCCTTGGAGTATCCCCAGCCATTACCAACACCGTTCAGCCCGTACCCCAGCGGCGTGGCGCCACCGAGTCCCCGCCCCCTCAACCTCTTGGGCAGGACCACGCCAAAGAAGTACGTCCCCGCGACGAGCACGCCCGCCATGAAGGAGGTGATGATGTAGAACACGGTGCTCGCGTACACGTGCCCGCCCATGCCCTGCCACTCGACGTGCCCCTCAATCTTGGGCAGGTTCGGTGTCGGGAACCACCTCACGGACAAAGTCAACGGCAGCGGGTCGCCGATGACTAGCCTCTTCGTATGCGTGCCGTCCATGTGGCTCAGCGGGCTCGTGCTGTACGCCGTGCCGGAGTCCAGGACGCCCGAGTCGTGCGGGCGGGTGTGGTGCTTCGGCATGCTGTGGAGGAGCACGTTCATGTGCGTGCTAACGTGCAGATGGCTGAGCTGGAGGGTGCCGGCGAGCGCGAAGACGAGGGGGATGTATTCCTGTACATGGGGCTTCTCGCCGACGGTCTCGACGTGGGGCTTGGGGCGGGCGGGCAGGCGGCAGGATAAGGGCGCGTCGTTGTGGATGTAGAACTCGAGGAGGTGGAAGAAGGGGTCGGTGATCATCGGGATCGTGCAGTTCAGCTCGCCCTCGTGGCCGTACTGGAACTCGAGAGGCTTGTTCGTCTCTTCGCAGATCGGGAAGGGGATCCATTCGATTTCGTGGTTGGAGTTTTCGATATGTTCTCCTGTTTCGCTACGATGAGTGTCAGCCGGGCCGTTCAAGTCCAAGCGACATTCCCGCGAGAGGGCCTGATGGGAATATTGCGCCCATTGGCACTGATGAGGGCTTGGGGAAAATCGCCAAGGGAGAGTACGCACGAGCTTCGGTTCATGCACTCCACGTGGATGGGGGCGCCATAGTGGTAGGAAGGGAGGCCATCTTCGGGATTGGCTGCAGCTAGCCTTGACAGGCCGAGGGCGGCGCCCAGCAGGAGATGCGACAGCGAAGGCATGATGGAGATGAATCGCGAGGTTGACGTAGGGCAACCGGCAGGATTTAAGGTGTCCTAGCAAGACCGGGGCATTGCCTGACTCGGAGTGGTGGGCGCGACGGACAGCGATCCGGGTCCAGCTTTCCCCGGAGCGAACTGGAGATCATTTAATCAAAAGGCGACAGCTGTCACTGGAGCTGCAGCTTGCGTATCTGCACGGTCGTGGTAGATAAGATAACGGTGGACCCGCTTATCACATGTGGTGAGGAACAGAATGGATATCTGCATAAACCTCACTTAGAACAAGACGTCCAAGCTTTCTTATTGAGGAGCCCGCATCACTCAACAGGTTCCAGTGCTAGGGTCGGCTCTGGGAATTCGTAGTTCATGTCAGCAACTGCGTGTCAGGATGTCACCCGAAGATGTCCCTCACCTAAATCGCCAGCCGGCATTGTCCGACTGTCCACCTCTGTCGCAGCCAATAATCTCCTTCGAGAGTCCATTCGCACAGTCGTCATCATTCAGGTCAAAGCCGGCACCCGTGTTGAGATTGAGAATCTGGAATTCCCATTTCTGGTCGCCGTACTGATAGCAGAGGTTCTTCACCTCACTGGGGGCGAATAAACTTTGGAACACACTCTGGTTGCCGTCATAACTTCTGCAGGCTCTCTTAGCGTGGTAGACTGTATCTCTTTTATTTGCCTATGTATCTCCACCAGTGTAGCAGCTGGCTGAGACGTTGGTGATGTTTGTGCCTAACATGGCGAAGATAGTTAGAATTGAGATTGTCTTCATGTTGTTGACATGCGATTGTGAGTGAAAGAGTATCTGGGATGTTTTGAGTTGGAGCAGGCTGAGACCCTGGTGGATGAGAGAATGCCGAATGAGTATGAAATTGAACAAAGGAAGAGGCACGGGGTCATTTATACGTAGGGTATTGCGGAGGCGACATATGTGCGATGTGCGGGAGCCGCCAACAACGAGGCAGATACGGTTTGTTACGTTAGGCATGAGGTAGCATCACACGCAATGGGACGCGGTACCTATAACAATCATGAAGCACTCGTGGAGGGAGAGCTTACGGTTGGTCAGCATTGTGAACACAACGGTTCCTACAATCCTTCAGTATCCATGAAGTGACACATGCAACAAATCCCATGGCCGAATTACCTCGTGTCACTTCTTCGTATCCGTTTGTAACACTGAGCCACGAAGAAAACAAATGGTCTTGGTGAATAAACGCCTGGGGGCAAGATGTAAGATAAGATAAGTGTAGCCAGACCTGTTAGTACCTTAGGAGAGTTGATTTGGATGTTTAAACAGATGCAATCTCAAAACATTTCACATTCTTATAGCGTTATTTCCCGTTCACAGCTGAAAATCTAGAGGTATGCAGAACATGAAGTGCGAATCAGAAACGATTGTGGAAAGTGGGGATTAGTACTCTTTTTAATATTCTTTTGATATAGGTTACACTCGCAGTCTATTAAACCCTTGCTTGTATCTGGCGCTGTGGTGCGCTGGCACAATGATCCAGTTATGAGATCAGGGGCAGGCATACTCAACGATTGTCGCTAGGCGGGCTCAGTAGTAGGCATAGTTCAGGTTGGTGCACCTATTTCACAGTTCCAGAATAATTCAATTTTAAGCGAAGATCGAATATTTAGGGTATAGGGTGTAATTAGAGATATTTAAATATGGCCTTGGAATGCTCTTGTTGGTTCAACGCGCACAGCATGAAAATTTCAATTCTACCACGTGCTGCTGCCTGTTGCAGGGGTGAATTTCGCTCCTCCCACCCAACTGCCTCCCACCATCAGGCAACTTACAATCCATGGAAATCGACATCACCCTCCGGCTTCAGTGATCCAGAATACTTAGAAAAGATGAGCACCGAAAGCAAATCAACCAGCTCTGATGCGGCACCCTACAGCTTCACTCTTAAGGATCTCAAAGGGGGGGCATGTGGGCGGACCACCCTCTTGGCAATATAGCTTACAGCATGAAGAGGACGCGCTTCCATCGCTGGGGCTTCGTCATCTATAGAACAACATACGAAGACGATGCAGCCTGGGAACGGTACCTGGAGGTGGTGAAATTCGCCGCACAATGGAGTCCCGACTATCTGGGAGGCGATGTGCTTCTGGAACAGTACATGGACTGCAAGAAATTCTCTTGACCCATTTTCGGGACACGTTTCTCACAGATTTAGGGCCGGTGATCTCTGATAAAGCCACCCTCGACGGCGCGTCCAAGGCTGACGTACGAAAGCACTTCCAGTCCTGGTGCGAGGCCAGGAGTGAAGAGCGTGACGGTCCCGGCGCCACCAGAGCTGGGCGCCTGCCACGGTTCAATTACTGCGTTTACGTAGACCGCAAATGCCTCGATACGCTGGCGATGGTGCCTGAGAACTACTTCATGTCGAGCCGGCTGAGAGAACAGTCTAATCTGGTTGCCGTCATGCTTGACAAGAAAGCCCCTGGGAACCGACGGGACGTATGGCCTGAAGTCGAGGGTTGCACTGGGCGGTATGTGGGCTGGAGATATGAGGAGGTTGATATGCTGGTAGGCACCTACGAAGAGTCCCACATGTACGATTTGAGTCACATCGACTACAAGAGACCGCCTCTCATCTCACCCAGCGGGCGTAAGTCTATGCCTGCTTGAGACAGACCGGATTAATGCCTGCGTTAGGAGTCTTTTAACAGCGAATGCATATCTTACATTTTTCTCATGTCAATTCTCGCTCTACCCGCTACAACTGCTCTGTTGTTTATGACGTCTCCCCTCCGTACAGTCCACAGAGTATATGTCAAACATTCACAGTGGTCCATCGCAGCTGTCATTGACAAGTCCAGAAATTCAATTTAATGGGCTATACTCTGGCCTTACCGGCTACATTCGCCAGTTTGTCGTTAAAGGAGGCTGAACAGATGCGTTTCAAAGGTAGCAGCGCTCTAAGAATCTCCCGTTGGCTTGGTAGATATTGTAGACTTCACACTGAATTTCTACTTGGCAGATGAGTCGGGGGCTCTCTTCGGTCAAACTGCATGTTCCTCATGCTAGAAAGAGCTTGAATGGACGAAATATGGATAGAATGCGCATACCAAACATCCCATGTGTAAAGTCACCCGATAATCTTTGGAGACGTTGCAAACGCAGCCAAAATTCCGTTTCAATTACCACGTTCTGTTTCTAATTTTGATGTCTTGTTGCCGCCAGCATACATGCTCCGGGCCAGAAGTTTACATTCTCCGCAGACGCCCCATGTGCTCCGTGGTTCTTGAAGCTTTGCATACTGTTGCGCCTGCCGCTCTGTCGTGTAGTCTTTCCGTGACAAGTCTTGCCTTGACTGCCTGGCTGAGACAACGTCGACTGCGATCGCCTGGTCTGGTATTTGAACCATTCCCATTTCATAAATCGTCTCTTATACATCCTCTGACTTCGGAATCGTTAGACCTTGTGGGGATAGTTGACGTAGTACTCGTGTCACTCACCTCGCACAAAATAGATATATTACTGTCATCTCTTCCATCACCATCTTGAGGTTCATGTTGTCTAACATGTAGAGCTTGTACAGTTCATGTTTTCTGCTCTCCCAGTCTTTGTCACTTGGCCTGAGTGTCGAGTTTTGACGGCTTATCATTGTTGGTTGTGATGGAATGTCTGGGTTATAATGTCCGTAACAGCTGTATCTGCAAGCTGTGGGCTGTTCCTCTGCAAGATTGAGTACCGAAGCCAACTCCATGTTTGAAGTCTTAGTTGATGCCGAGCGCAGCTTTTACGCCAATCTGATATCAAGCAGTAGCTCCCAGCAAGCGGCTGATAGGTATAATGATGCAGTTCAAGTAAGTGACCTTCCACATGTCAAGGGAATTCATAGAATGCGAAATGTTCGTAAAAGTTGCAGAAGCGACGTTGGATAACAAACAACCTTAAATATGGCTTAAAAATGGGAATTCGAGAGAACTGATCTTAAGGGTCAATTATCAGCCTCACTGAAAGCAAGGTAGAATGGAAGGAATGCTGTGCGATCGATTGGTCGATTGGCTATGCAGGCGTCCCATGCTTATTGGGTCGCAAAGCCTCAGCCCCAACAGTCACTTCTGGTATGGCTGATAGTCATACGTCTCCCTGCATTCGCATTCCTTGCCACCCTTTGTGATGTCTTATTGGTGCGAACACCTCATCGCCCCCAAGCTCCCACCTGCCCGGGCCTTTTTCACGTGATGCGAATTGGCTTAGCAAGGCTTTCACCTCAATTTGACAAATGGAAAAATGCCTGAGCCAGGGCTTGGTCCTGGGACACATAACACGAGGCAATATCGTGCACTCCAGGCATTATTCTCTCTTTTGAATCATATGGTGTGTGGACAATTCAAATGATCAAATGAGGCTTACCCACAGAGACGGAGAGTTGTTGGTGCTGTGAGATTCCCGCCATCACCACCCCTTCGGGTTCCGGGCTCTTTAACGATTACAGTGGTGTTTCTCGTATGAGGCAAACTAAATAAGGAACGGCGCTTGTCATTGTACATATCTACATGTAATTTCGTTTGCGCCAACACTACCATCTCAATGTCTTCTAAATCAAACGCCTTCCTCGATATCCAGATCTGATACTTCAGGCCCAGCCATTCCGACGGCAGACATCAATCTAGATATGACAAACTAGGGCCTATCCTCCATATCTCTCTTTGGCCTCCTGCAGATATGCACTGGGGGCAAGCTCATGTTCCAACTCTCTCGCCATCTCTACCTCTCCAAGATCCATCCAGTGCTGAACCAGCTGATTCCTATACTGACATACTCTAGGAGACAAGAATGACGTTAATTCTGCATCCCCACCCAAAATAGCTGCATCAAAAAGTGTCACGCAGGAACCGAGCTCCTGAAGACCTGCTTCATGATGTCCTTCGTCGATATAGAATCTGGACAGCTCGTAATGGACCTCACCAAGCTTCCAGAGAAGCCAGGGACTCCATTCTGTCAGTGAGTTTTGTCTCTCGGCCGCAGAAAAGACCTGCTGGAGAAATTTCTGACAGCGGGCAATAAAACCTGCAGAGTCCACGGTTTTGAGCCGCCTAGACGCCTCAATTCTCCATACGTTCATCGAAATTGTAGTCTTAGAAACTTCTCTACGTTCTTCAATAGCCTCCTCAAGTACGGTCTCAAAGCTTGCAAGCACCCTATCGCAATCAGATTGGCTTTGACCATTAGCTCCGTTAAATAGCACGGCCTCCATCCGCCGTTCAATGCTGTTGAAGTTGATAGCGTGGTGAATTGCATCATATCGATCCGCTGCGATATAGTGAAGTCGTTCGATGCCCCCAAGAACCTTGTCGTCGTCTTCGTTGGTGATTTGCTGCATCAGTAAGGCCATTTGCGTAATCGGATGGCATCGTTCCTCGGAAGTATCCAGTACGCCGTACAGATGACTCAAATAACGCTGAAGGATGTGGTGCTGCTGGTAATCAAGAAGAATAAATGGTATATCAATGAAAAGCTGCCCATGAATGAAAATGTCTTCCTCTTGAGCGACTTGGCCAATGTAAGTAAACGCCTTCTCTAGAACAGCGGTCCCTGTGAATGTATAATCAGTCGCGAAAAGCTGGGATGCCAGGGCTATCTGAGAGCACAAGTCCTGCCCAAACGCCGGGAGGCATTCAAACCGGGGAACCTGACCCCAAATATGAGTCTTGCTCATGGAAGCGTCGATGAGCTCTCTCAAGTGGCCGAAGAGCATTTCGATCCGTCGAAAAATGTCACTTGCATACCAGATTTTGCGTCCCTGGGGACCGAGTTGACTCAGAGACCTTCGGGGAAACGACAAGGCTACATGCCCTTCAGTTTGGAGGGGAGAGTTGGCCGATGCCGGAGAGAGGGCAGTAGGGCTTTCGGCGTCGTGAATGGCGACTGAAGGGATCTGTTCGTGGCTCGCAACACAAGTTTCTGCTGATAAGTTGCTACCATCGATGGCTGCATGTTTCAGTAAGGTTTCAATCCCGAGGGCATTGTATTGCGTCCAATTGTCTTGGAATAATGATGAAAGTACAGAGGGGGGAGGTTCGTCGAAGTCCACTAGGTCATTCACGGGATTTCCCATACACCCCATGATTTTCAATGGGAAGTAGACGAGGGCTAAAGACAAAACTATCTGGGATTGAGAAGACATATTTGAGGACCGTAGTATTGAGGAAAACAGACGAGCGAAACGAGACTCACAAGAACTCAGACAGACACTCAAGCCATATATGCTGGTACATCCTTCATACATTCAAAAGAAGGTAACGACGACGAGACCAGCAATCTACACCGCATCTTTTGATCTTTACCCCGGCATCGCAAGGGAGTTTTACACGGAAGATTGCGCAGCCCGCTGACAGTTATCCACATTCCGATCCCACTGTGACCTTGCTTACGAATAATAGTCCCATAGATGTTTTTCGTAGGGCGCAGCTGAGTGAGGCTGTTGGCGGCATCTGTCTGCCACTGGTCCCGCCAGCAGAAGTAGGCGTTGGGGAATTTGAGGTTCAACATGTGCAGCGCGGGCGCAAGCCGGGAATGCTTCACCCTGACATCTAACCTCTGTGCCTAACATGTTTGCTGCAGGAAACGTGTTCCAGGTACATTTATGTGAATCAGCGAGCTCTCTCTTCCTTCTTGGCATTGACTAGCGCTTTTATTAGCAACTTGGTCGCATGCAGCAGCTGCCATTGACAAGTGATTACACCTGCAGGGCTCTGTTGGTTGTGTCCCATTCAATTGATCAGAGTAAGCAAGCGCCGCAGATGCTCTGTGAAGACGATTGATCAGTTGCAACATCTTCTCCTTACAATCTTCAAACCGCCCATCTCCAGGTTTAGGGCAGCGGTCTGTCGCCGTCGGTCTTTCACTATTCGTTGAATGAATCTCTTGGCTGCCTGAGTCTGCTTTTCTATGCCTTTCGTTGCCTGTGCTTTCTAACACATATGGGAAAGAATTCTTGAGTTATGCGGTTGCATAGATAATGGACCGTGGATCTAATGGCTTCATATATGCTTGAACAGACTGTGGCCCAAGAATTTGTCATTCTCTTTTAACATAAGCTGTCTTCCGACTCAACAGGCGTCACATGAAGGACAGTCGGAGACTATGATTTTCAATTGCTCCCTGCGATCTTAAGATATTTTGGCTAAATTCAATGGATAGTAATGATAAAAGAGCCCGAAGACATGACACAGGTCGCTAGCAAGCTAAAAGTTCAGCGAAGTTCTCCCTCAGGTCATTTTGTACAACCTCTTCCAAATACTCAGACGCGACGATCATGGCTTTGATCCCATCAGCTTCTTCGACTTGGCCCACAACAGACAAGCAGTCAACAAGCTCCAGTTGATTCTGTAGCAGCTGGCAAGCGGTGCTGGCTTTCCAATCATGGTCAACTGCTCTTGACCCTGCGTATTCTGCTGCCAGAATGGAGTCTTTCAAATGCAATATCCCGCGTTCCATGTCTCCTGACTCGACAAACACTTTGTAAAGGTTGTATTGGACGCTTTCATAGCGATCCAACGAGGGTAGATTCCAGTCACATAGCCGACGATCGTCATTATTTTCAATGAGTCGAGATACATGATCCTCACAGAGCCTGACGATGTCATCAGATGGTGCAGCGAGGCTAGTGGCCGCAGCAATTTGCCAGTGTTCCACAAAGGTCGCTTCTACTGAACATGATCCAAACTGGCTAACAGTGTCGTTTAATAGCTCACGAAAACATCCGATGATATGATTGCTTTCTTGTGACTTGTCTTCCCCCTCGCTGAATTTGAGGGCGTCCATTCTTGCTTCGAGGCTCTCCATGTCTGTCTCGCCACGAATCTTCCGGTAGTAGTCAGCAGTTATGTCGTGCATTCGATATATACTTGGCAGAAGGTGGCATGCTGCTTCTGTAGCTAAACGATGGGTCGCTGCGGCCATTCGCGCGATAGGTTCTCCATATCTTTTGAGATTGAACAGCTGATGAAGATGGCACAGGTAGACTTTTAGAAGTTCTTCTGTTGGAAGACGAAAGGGAATGTTGAAGAACAAGGCCTGATAAAAGTCTATCGGCTCGTCTCGAATAACCTCTTCAAGCATGCAGACACATTGTCGGAATGTTGCTCCTGCCTGTGAAGAGTCCCCAGACATGTAGAGGCTTTCCGCCATTCTGAAAAGATTGAATAAGCGGTCGCCGGCTGTTTCGTGTGACGAAAGCTTTCTCCGTTGGCACCAGCTGGGGTCGCGACTCGTAGTTCCCAATATGAGATCGCCTAAGCTGACGAATAAGTCATGTTGTACTTGATTTTCTGTGCTGGCGTGGTTCAACGATAGGACGGACAAGCATGATCTCCGCTCAAAACACTGTGCGCATAGACAATCGGCCGTAGGACATTGTTTGACGTCTCGACGGGGCGGCCTGCGACATGTTTGAGTCCCTGGGGGCCTTTCCACAGCCTGCTGATCCGGGGATTCTTTCGTGTTGTATTTCTTCCAGCGCCACTTCACGAACTGTCTTTTATACATTCGTTCACTCAAACGACCTCGTTGTTAGCGATCTCTTCACCAAGGCAGCTGTCAGCAACTTACGTGGCACAGAAAGAGTAAGTACGAGCCATAATGACCTTGATCTGCTTCAGTGGCAGGTTTCGGGTCAAGTAGAGCGCGCGGATGACCTCTTTCCTACACTCCCATTGTGTTTGAGAGACTGTGGACATGGATCCGGTCTCCGCATGCGTCAGGTTTAAGGGTGCTTGCATGCCGTGACTCGGTCTTGATGTTAGAGAACGCTTCATGTTGTTGGATATCGGGACTGAGGAGGAAAAGCCGGGTGGTCCAACTACGTTGTCAACGACCATTGGAATTCCAAGTGAAGACGCAAATCCCGGAAGCCCAAGCATGTAGCATGGAAGCGACCGGTCCTCCCGTCCGTCGCCATGACGTTCCGATGTGTGTGAAGCGGTTGGTAGGAGTCGTGAATCCATGTCGATCTCTGTGCTACCCGCTGCTGTGAAGTTTTCAGCTGATGGAAACCACGCGTGTTTGAGGCAGAGAGGTATGAGCTTAGCACGAATTCTCCATCGCAACATCTAACTTTTGAAGGTGAATGCAGCGTCTTATGATCGTTGCTTGGGGGAAAATGGTACCTCAGGATCGACATTGACTGATGATGGGCTGCAATCGAGCCAGTCGGCATCAGGCTACCCACGCTAGCAGTGGAACAACATCTGCTAATGCAGGCCCTCACTTGCAGCCGCCCAATCTGAACTCAAACATCACCTGCGAGGTCTTTTAAGCTTGTTTCCATGGCTGATTGGTCACGAGCTGTTAGGGCTAAGATCAGAGGTAACGCTGTCAGACTTGGGAGGGAACCCAGCCGCCCACCCATCTTTCGCATCCTGGAGGCTCATTCTATATGACATCAATTCACGTTGAACAGTGGAAATTTCCTCTGTAGTACTCATGCTTTCGCATGGATCAGCTACATTACGACTGCTTGTGTTTTTCTGAGGGGATGATGTCTTCATAAGCTACCTTGACTTACCGTGCTTATTTTAAGCTGCTCTTTTCTGCAAAACCAAAGCAATTTAAACGATAGAAAGGCTTACATCGATATGTAACGTGGCGCTCTCACTCAAAATTACCCATCAGTTCGGGGGGGGAAACACCTGGCAGCGGCCGGCGAAGCCTTTGCAACGCGCGGAGAGACTCTCATTCGAGGGCGAGGGTGGTTGACCAAGAAGTGTGAGGAATTGAGCATGGATAATGAACCACCTTACTGAGACTTATTGCTCTGAGACTGAAGAACAAGAGTTAAGGTATCAATGTGTGGCTTCATAATGGGCAGCAGGATCCACAATGTGCGGTGTCTCAGGAATAAGAATATGTCTTCCAGACCTGTCAATGTATCCCCGAACAACCTCCCCTATGTAGGGTGGAGTAACACTTTCTTTTAACGCATCATAAGGAATGGTTCCTCGCCTGAGTATCCTTTCAAGGCTCGTAAGTACCTTGATTAGTAGTATGTAACTTGGCCGGCCAAATTGGTGGAGTTTCTTCAGCGCTTCTTTCTTACGTTAGTATTATCCAGTCAGCTGATTATGAAATTGTTAGAAAGCAGCATCACAACCAGTCCTAAGCGCCATGCACACACGAAGAACAGGATGTAAAACAGGAGATTAGAAAACAGCTGAGTCGAGGTAAAAAGGAATGTTGATTCAATCACTTAGTTAATCGCTGCAGTCAGTCTTTAAGTACCGGGCGCTAAAGATTGTTGTGGTTTCAGTGTAGAAACTAGCTAAGAGCGAAATTTTTGACTATCTCCCCGTGAGAGTCATACGGCAGTTAACAAGGTGCGCCTCCAGGCGGCAAACTGCGAAGAAGAAACCTGAGAAGGGAAGAAAGATTGACTGTCTATTCAATGTTCATCCTTTAGCAGGGCCAGTCAGTTTATCATTCCGCGGTTTGCTCAACCGGAGCGGTCACAGTTAGGGAATAGCCTCTAGTGTGCTAAGACATGAGCTGACCTGCAATCAGCCACAGTAAAAGGTAAAAATAGAAGGATTCGAAAGCACATGTGGGCTGTATCTGTAGCAAGGTTGCAATTTCTGCAAGCAAGCGACTATGGGGTCGTGTGCGTCGTTGGGGGCGAGGGGCCAACCCACTTGCACCGGCCAACAGAACCAATGGGGACGCCAAAAAAAGATGTGATCTGTCAAGCACCAACTCGACCCCAACCCAATGAAACTTGGCGTCTGCCTCTTATTCGGATGAAAAAGTGGAACCGCCCTAAGGGACATGTATATCCATCAATGATTGTAAGATATCTCAGGCTCTGTTAGTTCAGCTATGTGATGATGATGCATATTGGGGTCTAGTGAATATCAGCTCTGCGCCAAGGTCGTGGAACAGGGTCTTGTCTATTTATACGATCATTCACGTATGTCTTTCTTGGGGGCTAAAAGCTGTTCTCCAAAGCATAAATAGTCGCCATCCTCAAAGTAAGGATTGATCCAGAGACACTGCATCTTAACATCTTCTTAAACCTACGGCTCTATCCTTACAATGAAGTCACTCTCCATCATCTCTTTCGTTTCTTATCTCGCCTTTGTCGCAAGGGCCAGCCCTGTAGACATCCCCCCAGTCAAAAAGATAGGGGTCTGGCAGTACGACTGCAATGCGACATCTGCTTCTGTCATGCCCTGGAATGTCTTTCAAGTCGTCGCTCAGAACTTCTGCGAAGAGGCCGACAAAGGTCCTGCCGAATTTGAGTTGACTCTAGATGGCCAGGGCAATAGAAAGCGGGGCGTGAACAAGAGGACTCCGCCGCCAAACCTGGGTGCATACTCTGACTATCAGGTCACGCTGAGGAAGAACGGATCGTCAAACGCAGAGAGCGGGGGCTGCACTCAGGCGTATAACCTCCTGCAGACGTCAGAATGTGAGTAACCGCAGAACATCTATTTGGAAACTTTGACTAATACGCCCGCGGCTCACAGGCGGACACGCAGGTGGGCAGTCGAACAATATGATGGCTGCGGGATGGGCCTCCGCTGGGACCGTCACCTACACATACAGCATTGGCAAGAAGCCCTGATTTTGAGACTGGAAAGAGCCACAACTGCCAAGCGTGGAAGAAGATCGACTTGCAGGAGTCTGGGCCAGTTGTATGTTTTGGCATGGTGACAAAGGTGCTCAGGGTTGTTGTGGTATTTTTTACAGTCCCAGCAGTCTGCAGGCTCGTTGGAGATTGTGGGTTATGGTTGTGGGTTATGGATAGTTGTGGGTGCGAAACTGCGGTTTGGAGAACAACGAGATTGATTGAGTATAAAACGTTTTGATCCACCCAAACTTGAGAATTGACAACATTATCTATCCACATATCCCGGAATGACTGCATCATACAACCTTTTTCATTTGCACCTCTGCCTTCTGAGCATCGAATCTGATAGCAAGCCCAGCATCGCAGACACTTCTTTCATGGTCGTCTCCGGAAGACCAATGGACACCCGTCCTGCTCGTTTGTCAGTGAGTGGAACAGCCAGGCAAGTATCATGATGCATTCTGGTTAATGCTTACCATTGGGAACAGTGTTGCGAACACCCTAATCTCCTCCGATCTCTCGGTAGCGTGATGCTCCCAGTCCAGTTCCAGTGCCGCCTTGCCAATCATGCCTGCCATGGAGAGCGGCACATATCTTCGCGCAAGGCAATCGTGAGCTCCGGAGCCAAAGACAAGCCAGTTCTTGGTCCTTGACTCTGCATCTCCAGTGATCCATCGGTCGGGGTCAAAGTGGTCCGGTCTGGGGTAGACCTCTGGATCATGCAGGGCCGGGTAGCATGACGGGATGATCATGGCACCTTTTGGGACAGTGTAGTTGGGCGTGACGGGGAAGTCCTGGGTTGCGAGATAAGGCACAAAGATGACTGGAGGCCTGTGACGGAGAAGTTCCTTGATGACCGCATTAGTGTACGTCAGCGACTCCAGCATAGGGAGGTCGAAAGGCTTGTTCCTGCCGCCATTCCGTGCAGCCAGGTTTTCCTCTCGTAGTCGATCAAGCACGTCGGGGCGTTGGGCAAGAATCTGGAACAGCCACGTCGTCGCACTGCTTGAGGCATCCTGGGAAGCAAAGAGGAAAGTGAAGAGCGTCTCGCCAATCTCCTCATTGGTGAACTCGCGGATGACGTTCGGCGGCTTCTCCACGTTGGTTTCCCCAGCAGCAAGCCTCTCGCGGTATCGCTCAGACTCCATCATGTGCAGCACCCAATGGTCGACGACGCACTTAGGCTCTGCTCCCGTCGCCATGTTGGCTTTGCAAGCGGCCGCGCACTTGGCGAATTCGATGTGAACGGCATCGGCGACGCGCTTACCCCGCCAGACCTTGGAGAAAGGGATGTACATCGAGAGAGGGATGTTGACCAGTTCGAGTGCAGCAGTCGCGAGGTAGAAGTCGTCGGCAATCTTCTTGACGGCGTCTTGGGAGATGTAGTCGCCGAAGAAGGTGCGACACGACAGCGCGCAGTTGATCTCTCGAAAAAGAGTCATGAACTCCATCGGGCGACCTCCGTTTCCCGCGCTGTCTGCAACAAACTTGTCAAAGTAGTCGGCAAGTACCTTTTCTTGGATCGGGAGATAGGTTGACATGGCCTTGTTGGTGAACAGCGGAGCCAGCCCTCTTCGATACTCTGCGTGGTCTTTGCCTTGGAGGAACACCCAGGCTTTGTGGCCGATGATGTCTTTGGCAACAGGCACTAGACATGGCTCGACGTACTTGGGGGACTTGAAGACCTTGTGGGCGAGGTCGCGGTCGGAGGCAAGAACGACGAATCTGCCAGCCAGGAGATTAGCCTATGGATGAAGCTGAAGACGAATTTGAAACATACTTGTGGAAAACAGAAACACAACTAAGGGGTCCACTGGCCCATTGGGCGAGATATTCGTCAAACTTGGGATGGATGGCCTGGAGGAAGGGACCCATAATCGGGATCTTGAAAGTTGGTCCGGCAATGGGGCCTTTCCGCTTGAGATACATGACTGCAAGACGTTAAACCAATGCCTTGAAGCACAGAGTTGGGAACAAAAGTACCTTGGTCATAGACTACCGCACCGAGAAGGATAGTCACGACATATTGCCAGGTTGACCATCCAGCAAGAAAGTCAGGTAAGGAAGTCTGGAACTGCGAAGTACTCGAGTGCCATGTTTGATTCAGCTCTGGCTGAGACGCCGAGCTTCTCAAAACTTCAGCGGCCATAACGAGTGCGCGTGCAATTTTCGAGTTGATGAGCTTGTGTCTTTGCAGACAGAAAGACTACGGCAATCGTCTTTCTCTTATACAAACATCAGATGACCCTCCAGCTGGGTAGCGGATGCTGGCGTCCGCCAATTCGTACGATCAAGCCATTAAGCAGTGGTCCTTGCCTGGCCAGGACTGGTAAAGACCGAGAAGCCTTGGGCGCATCACACGGCTCAATTTCATTTCTGTTCCTTGCCATTTTGGGCTTGATGATACGATCATTTCTTTCTTGACATTGCAAAATCACTACTGATTCAATATTCAGAGACTCTGTGACGGCCAATCGGAGTGCTTCAACATCACAATTATCCCCGTCTTATCCCCCTATTCCAATCATCATCTCGCAGTCCCTTAATGACGCTTGGACCTGCGGATTCTCAATCCTTCAATTCCCGCCAGATCGTACCTGAGGAGCCCAGATTGCCGCATCAGGCTTAGTCTCCGAAAGTCGTGCAGACGTTCCAGAGACCCGACACTCCCAGCGGAGTCTAGTCCCCATTCGGAAAAGGGCTCGATGGGGACCCGTACGTATTCTGGCTCGCTCCTCAGCCCATCTCCACCAGCACTCTTCCTCCTTTGCTCACTCTGACATTCGAGAATGCCTTAACATCCGTCTGTTCAATCTCTCGTGCCTTCCCCCCTTCCCAACGATGCGCCAAACTCTCCGCCGATCCTGTGATACGTGCGCCAAATCAAAACACAGCTGCGATCTCCGCACACCGCGCTGCTCGCGCTGCGTCAAGCGCAAGATCCTGTGCGTCTACGCCAACGAACCCCTGACCGCGCCGCCGCCGCCTCCGGCTGCTCCGGGGCCGGATGCTACCGGAGCCGCGAGACATCACCATGGATCCGGCGCTTTGACCAGCTACAGGATCGGGTCGCTTGATCCCTTCGACTCATATCCGCAGACGCGACTCCCTAGAGAACATGTTCAACGATTGATTCATAGCTGTACGTAGGGGCTCAACTCATTGAGGTGTTGGTTGGTCAAAGACTGGATGGCCGGCTTACCAATTCAGTTCTCCACAAGATCGCGTTTCAGTACTACCCGCTCGACCTGAACGCAACCTCAAATCCGTTTCTCGTGTCTTGGTGGCCGCTGGCACTGGGCGATCCCGCACTATTTCACGTCTCATTACAAACAGCATGTCTCGACGAAGAGATGTTGGCCCAAAAAGGGTTCCAAGCATCCGAGATTCTCATGGCCGACTCGGTCGCATTGCTCCGTCGCAAGGTTGAGGACACATCGTTGGCTGTGCAAGACGGGACAATGAACTCTGTCATCACTTTGGCAGCAATTGAAGTGAGCTGCTTTGTCGTGTGCTCCTTTTCATCGCGAAATCTCATTCGTAAGGTGCATTTTTAACTGATGTCATGCAGTTCGGCAAGGGAAACATTCAAGTCAGCGAAATGCACGTTGATGGTGTCGCGCGACTAGTCAACATGCGGGGCGGTATCAACTCAGTGAGGCAGACCAGCCCACTTACCGCACGAATGGTGAGCTGGTAAGTCGGCTTCAATCTTTTCCAGTGCCATGGTACTTATGTGTGTTCAAGGGTATCGATGATTGTAAAAGGTCATCCCCAGTTCGAAACCCAGGATGACGATGGCGTTGGACACGGCATACCGCCGATTCCCGAATGGCAGCAAGCACCAACTATTCGCGATGACGATCTCTTCAACTTCGATGACGAGGAAGTCGATTGTGCGGTACTTAATGTCTTCATTCGGCTGCGGAATGTCTTTCAGAGGGCGAGGCGGGTTCCCTTGTCAACAACCCGACTACACGATCTCACATGTTTCGTAATACACCGCCTCCTACTTTCGGCGCCAGATCCAAGCGACCCTGCATCATCGCCACTCACCGAATGCATACGCTACGCCACTATACTTTACATGTTTAATGTCCATGGACCAACCTACTACTCACACGCAGTAATACTAAACGCTATCGTCACGCGGTTCGCAGAGCAGCTTAGGCGGCTTGACTCATTACCGCGGGTTTATAACTCTCTCGATGTCTGGTTCAAAGCGATAGGAATGGTCTCGGCGGCCGGCACGCCCCTTTATGACTCGTTCGTGGAAAGGGCATGGGTTGTGGCCGCCTCTCTAGAGCTGGGCCGCTGGGATGACGCGTTCCTTCACGTCAAGAGCGTGCTTTGGCTGGAGACGCCGCAGGGCGAGGAGGTCTTCCGACCTCATTGGGACGCTATTCTTAGTCCGGGAAGTGGGCTTTCGTCGCCACACACACTGGCGGTCTCTGTTTCGCCGAGTAGTACAATAGCGGTGGGATTTCGCTGAGAGGTTGTCAGGGACTCACTGTTTATAGGTTGTGCTTGCAGGTTGATGCAAGCTTCATTCTAGTGGTAGATAATTGACTTGTGAACTTCAACGTGAGGTGTAGATATAGGGGCATAGGCGTAAACGAGTAGTAATGAGAGTGATATGTATGATGAGAGCTAACTAACTAGGCTACTTAGCTAGGAGGCTAGAAGAAGGCTCTAGGGGGGCCCTAGGCTATATAGGCTACCTAAGGCACCTATAGGTAAGTACTACTATACCACCCCTTAGGCTCTAAAGCTTAGTAGTAACTATTACTACGTATAAAGTAAATAAAAGCTAGAAATTTTATTAAAAGCTAAAAAGTTTAAAACTAAGGAGTTTTTAAGTTTATATTAACTTAGTTAATCTCTAGTTAAACTACTAAATAATCCTTATTTTCTAATTAACTTAAAGCTTTAGATTAAACTAATCTTAAAACTAACTAACGTTAATCTATATTATTTTCTAATTTATCTACTAATCTTAGTATTCTAATAAAGTTATAATACTTCTATACTTTAAGAGATTTTATAAAGCTATTAGTAACTATCTTAGAACTATTAATAAAGTAAAATAAGAAGGTTTTATTTATAAATATCTCCTTAATAATCTATTTATATTAAATATTAATATAATAAATATAAACTTAGTTTAGTAGATTTATAATATAAATATATATATTAATATTATCTATAAAGAGAAGAATAAGAACGTTTATCTTAATATTAAATGTCTATTTAATAGATCTCTTAATTTATTTAAAAGTAAAGTTAGTAAATATTAAGTTTATAAACTTTACTTTAGTTATATTAAGAGTAATAAATATCTACTTCTTAGTTTTCTAAGTAATAGAAGTATTACTAAAGAAAATAATATATCCTCTAGTTAAGATATAAAATAGTTAATTATTAGTAAAAAAAAAAGTCTATTATATTATAGAGAACTAAAGTTTAATTTAGATATATTCTATTGATAATAATACTATAATAGATAATTCTTTAAAAGTAATAGAAGAAGTACTTAGTAAAGTATAAATATATCTAAAATAAACTTCTATTAACTTAATAGAGTTTACTAATATAGTAAGTAATATTAATATAAATACCTTAAATAAACTAGTTAATATAGCTAGTTTTCTTAATATACTTTTTAGTTTCTTTAATAGTATACTTATTCTTATTTTATTAAATAAGAAACTTTTTATAAGAGGGAAAGAGAGTTTTTATAAGTTATAGATCTTAGTAGTTAAATTAATAAAGGATAGCTTTAGTATATTTATACTAAAAAAAGAAGATCTTCTTAGTTAAGATACTATACTTAATCTAAAAACTAAGAAACTATATAGCTTTATTAAGCTCTTTAAAGGTATATACTTTCTTAAGATTATTATAAATACTCTTAATATATTACTTATTAGGTATAATAATAGTATTATTATTAATATATATTAAAGTATAAGTATATTAGTCTTTATTTATAAATAAATATAGCTTACTATTAACTAAAATAAAGCTAATCTTATTTATCTTAGTATAGATAAAGATAAACTACTAAAGGGGAGCTTTATAAAGACTATAAAAAGCTTTTTTAAGAAACTAAACTTTATTGCTTTTTTAAGAAACTAAACTTTATTGCTTTTTTAAGAAACTAAACTTTATTATTATTAATACTAAAGCTAGTAAGTTAATAGATATAAATCTTAATATTATTAGGAATTAGTACTATAAGAAAAGTAGAGTTAAAGTTATATATCTAATACTTAAGTCTTTAAAAAGTAGTAATAGCGAGGAATAGTTAAAGAGCTATAGTTATAGTAACTACTATATATATTTCTTAAGAAGGTTAATCTTTATACTTAAAGTTACTATATATAACTTAATAAACTTTAAACTAAGTAATAATATTATTAATAGTAGTTTTAATATTAAAGACTTACTAACTAGGAAGAATCTTAATATTATAAAGAAAGTAGATAAGTTTATAAACCTCTTTTATAATAAACTATTAGATCTTTTATTTACAAACTTCTTTCTATTTAAGTTAGTAAGAGTTATCTTTAGTTTACTTAAAAGTCTTTAGAATACTATAGCTATATAGAAACGTTCTAGAGATAGTAGTAGCTATAAAGGTATTAAGAGAGTATTTAGGTATATTATTATATACTTAAATATTAGTAGTAATATAGCCTCTAGCTGTTCACTATGATTTTTACCTACTTAGAGCGATAGACCTCCTAACTCTACGCCTCCTAATAATATATACAGCCTTTAGTTATATAATCCTTAATAACCTCCTAAGTCTCTAACTATATCCCTCTCCTAACCTTAGCTACACTTATATATATATATAACTTTATAATCTTTAACTTTACTTTAGTAATAATATAGTTTATAATTACTTAATTACTTAATTACTATAAACTACTAAACTATTAACCTATCCTCTCTCTTATATATTACCTATACTACTAATACTATCTCTATTACTACTTCGCTATCTACTAAAGTAGTTTCTTTAGAAGTAAGTCGTCACTATCGTTATCTTCTTATTTAATTAGGCTAGCTAACACCTTTATAGTAGCTATACTATTATTAGTAACGCTCTCTCTATATAATAGTTAGCATAAGGCGTACTTACTAATCCCTATTAGGCTTATACTAAGGCTTAGGCTACGTCTACCTTAATATTATAGAGGGTTTGCGCGAAGAAGCGCTACTCCTTAGGATAGCTAGAGATATATATAACCTCTACGTTAAGGTTATTAGGTCTTATTATCGCTATAATTACTTAGTAAATAAGGTCCTTTAGAGGGGTATTACTAAAAGCTCTATTTAATATAACTTTAATAAAACGCTTCTAATTAGGGATAAAGTATATACTAAACTTAAAGGTTTTATCTAATATATAGATATTATTCTATATAGTAATATCTTTAGTTATATTCTTAAAAAAAGGTATACTTTATATAAGGTTAGTGTTCTTATATTCTTTATATAGTATAGATATTATAAAGCTTTAAGATTTATTATAAGTTATAAGAATAGGTTATTAATATAGGTTTAAGGATAAAGAAGAGGAAGAGGAAGAGGGATGTTATAGTTAGCTATTTAATAGTAAGGTCTGCTAATAGAAGCTAAAGATTAACACGTTATAATAGTATACTAGGGTTATAGTTTAGTTATAAGCTAATAGTAGATTAGTCTTTAGAAGCTAAGATAATTAGTCTTAGGTTTAATAAGTAATTTATAGTAAAGGTAAGCTAAGAGTATCTATAAGGATAAATACTAAGAAGTTAATTACTAAAAAGCTATAGAAGTCTAACTATAAGCTAAGCTTAAGGTTATACTATATATAAGTCTTCTTATATAGATAGCTCTACTATCTATAAGTACTATTCCCTTTATTATTATAAGTATTTATTCTAAAGTAAGATAAGTATTTATTCTAATATCTACTAAGTACTTATTATAGATCTTTTATCTATACTTATTCCTTATTATTATATAACTTATACTATAGTTCTTTTATACTAAGTAAGTCTTTACTATTCTTATAATCTTATAGTATAAATATTTTATTCCTACTATCTAACACCTAAGTAGGTTATTTAGCTATTATCCTTATTTATAAGTTATAATATTAAGTCCTCTTTCTAAAGGTTTTATCCTTAAGACTTAATATAAGTAGGTTATTAGTTTTAAGTTAGAGATCTATTAATTATACTTCCTAATTCTTTTTTATAATATTAATACTATATTAGGTTATATTTAAAAATAAAAATCTTTAGGTACTTTAACTTATTACTATTTATTTTAGATTCTTTAATTTATTAATAAGGGTATTAAAAACAAAATACCTTACTTTAATTATTATTTATATAGTATATACTATTTACTTCTTTTAGATTCTAATATCTATAGAACTTACTATTATCTAAGTATTCTTTATAATACTTCTAAAGATATAATCTATACTTATAGGTTCTCTAGTTATATTATATAGTCTCTTATTAACTTTAGTAAGTAGTAAATTATTTAGTAGTAGAGTTAGATTATTTAGACTAAGTAGAAGTTATAGAAGAGGTGAAATTTTATGAAAAAGCTATTATTTTATAGTAAAAAGCTAAGGTTTACTAAAAAGCTTAGTTAGAGTTAAATAAATCGCTAGTAAAGTTAGAGTAATTATAGGAGTAGAAGTAAATAGTATTTAAGAAAAGTAAAGTAGTAGTTATTAAGTCTCTAGGGGATATATTAGCTTCTACTTTAGAGGTATAATTATTAAGTACCTAAAGTGCTTTAAATATAGATATTTTATTTAAATAAAATCTAATTACTTTAAATTTCTTATTAGGGGAGTTTTAATTATTTATAAACGTTTCTAGGTAAATAAATAGTTTTTTTTTATTAAACTAGCTATAAGTATCCTCTAAGTTATACTTATACTAATAGGAGTTATATCCTTTATTTCTTAGCTTCTTTTTGTTTTTATTATATTTCTTCTTATATTTATTTTTCTCTTTTATTAGCTTATTTATAATATTCTTTAAATTCTTCTAAGGTTATAAGTAAGCTTAGTTTATCCTTAAAGTTAGTATAATTAAGTATTTTAATATATTTGTTAATTTTATCTTAGTAGTTAAGTAGGTTATTATTAAGTTCCTATATATTATCTTTATAACTATAGTTCTTCTATTTAACTAAGTATTCCTATTTATTATCTCTACGTTAGTAGTTTAGTAGTTTCTCTACTTTATACTTTAGTTTATTATTTTCTATAATAATAAGGTTATTTATTCATAATTTTTATAGAGCTAGTTTAAGTAATAAGATATAAAATACTAAGTAATATTTTATAGTTTCTAAGAGTTTAAGTTTATAGTTAACTAGTGAAATAACTTATAAGATTCTAAAAGGTTTAAGTTTTTTATA
>JAKMXC010000483.1:0-47264 GCA_025328345.1 Colletotrichum sp. SAR11_59
GGGAGTTTGGTGTCGGCGGGGGAGGTGGGCGATGAAGTTGTGATGGTGTCTTGGTACGGCGGCGGGGGAGGGCTGTTGGGAGGCGTCGGGGCCTCGTCTGTCGTTGAGGATGTCGGCGAGGAGGAGAGGGAGGGGATCTGGCTTGCTTCTGGCGTTGGGGCTGTTGCTGTCGTTGGCGGTGGTGGTGGTGGTGAGGATGGGCGGCGGCGGAATGGGAGGTTGAAAGAGGGGAGGAGGTAGGTTGGGAACGTTGGGCGGGAGACGATGATGTTTGGCGCCATGGTTTCGTGGTGTTCACTCTTTTTCGGTATCTTTGTGTCTCTCGAGGATATGCGCCCGAGGTTGTGTAAGTTGCGCAGCGCCTCCGGATACAGGTCCGGACGGGCACGATATGCGGGTGGAGGACAGGAAGAGAGAAGAGCTATGTTCGTTGGGAGAGATTGCGGCGCACGATGGAAGCAACAGTCGGGAAGCCAAACATGACTTTTTTCTTCTTCCTCTGGTGTTTGGTGTTTGATATGTAGGTGTTAGTCGGTCCGGGACCGAAGGTGTGTGGATAAGGAAACCTTGGGACGACGCCGGGCTGGGTTTGCTTGGGGTTGGTTATTGCTGTCACGCCCTGGGCTGCGCGATCGGAGAGGGTCCGTCAGACGGCCTGGGTCGATGTCAAAGATGGTGTGGGCTGGGCGTAGTTATTGGTCAAGACCGGGTTGGAAGAGAGAGTCAGGTAGGCACACCCATTCGTGAGGATGGAAGACAGCTTTTCGGCACGAGACGGAGGGCAGGTCAGGCTGACTTGAATGACTTATGGGCCGGCCGCCTGGCATCAGGTTTGGGCAGGTTGGGGATCGCGCGCCAAAAATGATGCGTGTGGGTGTAATTCCTTTACGGCTGCTGCGGTAGGCAAGGTACTTCAAGGGTAACGGATAAGGTAATGGGCCATGCGTTCTTTCTCTTTCTGGGTCTCAAGGTAATGCGGCCGGCGCGCCGTTGCGACGGCTGCCCCCGCCTTGTTTTGCGGTGAGGGACGGTGTGTGAGAGATACTACGTCCTAAGGTCTGGGCGCCGTTCCCTTTTCTGACCTCTCGTCTCAAACAATTACATGTAAGCTGCGCAAGTAACCGTTGTATTCGAATTCGGTTTTGCAATGATACCACATTTGGGGAAGGCTGAGGAACGAGAGGCGACAGTGAGGGGGAAGGAGATGAGCTTGTCATGCCAGATCCTGCGGAAGCTTTCGGCGAGGTGACTGGCTGAGTCGTTCACGAAGGGTGAACCTGTGACCTTTACCTCCTCTCAAAGTCCGAACGGAGCTTGGGAGAGAGGGCAAATGGAACACCTACTGGCCTGGCCTGGCCTCCTCTTCGACCCCCAACCCCCTCTTCCTCCGACCAACAGTCTCAGACGACCAGCGCTCGGAGGTTGCGGGCGGCAGCATGTCGCATGAGCGATCAGCGGTCGTTAGGCTTGGGTAAGGTCAGTCCGGTGTCTGCCCCCACCCTCCAAGGCGTTATCGATAACACCTTTTTGGAGGACGTGAGCCGATAAGATGCGTCGAGGTGGAGAAGCCGCACCATCCTTGGATGGTGTAGTCGGTGCCGGCAATGGAGGACGTTGCAGTTGGTTTGTCACCTCTCGGCGACCCTTTCCAGTATTTTTTGCTGTGTGTCACTCGAGATTCCTCCTGGTGGTGCTGGTTGGACGGAAGTGTGGGTATGTTCATTGATCACCTCATTCGATAGCCAAGCCCCGTCAGATGGACTCCAAGCCAACGACGACGACGGCGGCGGGTGTGCGGCAAACTTTGGGGGTCCATTTCCCCCCTCTTTTGGAGACGAGCGAGAGAGGGGAAGGAGAAAGTTAAAGGGCTTCTAGAAGGAGCGAGCTTCTGTTTCGCTATCAATCTTACGAGTCGTGATGTTGCGATCTTGCACGCCCTGCCGGAAAGCTTCTGTGCGTTCAGAGAAGGTTCGGGGTATGGAGCAATCGATACCGAAACTCTTGCTTAGTATCTCTTGCACAAGTTGGACAAGACGGTCATCTGAGCCATTGAGTTGCTGGCCTGCTGACCAACCGCAGACGCCTCCGGGCGATCGCAACCGCGCCGACTGTCTGTCTTCTACCATAAACCACATTCTCACTCTGATCTATGATGGTCCTTAAACAGCTTTGGATGTTATTATTAGGCGATACGATGGCACTTCATGTTTATCATTCGCAACAGCTGAACCGCCCCGTTCATGCCATGCCAGTGAGCCAAGGGGCAACGGAGTCGATGAGAACCCCGGAGCCCAGGCAATGATGACTCGCAATCGCGAAATGTCGAGTGTGGGGAAACGGAGCGGCTGGGCGCGGTCAAGTGACCCGAACAGAAACACGAACACCCCGGAGAGCACACATCTCTTTGACGCAAAGCTGGGGAATCGCACCACGTCCACCCCAGTATTTCCGCCATATACTGACGTTCTTCCAAGCTGGTGTTTGGTGACGAGTTGTTTGTCACGGCACTCCTGTAATTAATCAATCGACCAAGGTCGACCGGATCCCGTCGAACGGTTCGTGGGCTCCTCCGACCATGCCGGGCTTCGGGGCGGGGGATCGCTGCATTGGCGGTCGCGGGTTGCCCAGGGAAGGGGAGCCACGTTGTTGTCCGTGGAGCGTTTGGACCGTTTTGACTAAAGCTGTGCGACGGCACGGCGAACGTTTGTAATAGATTTGAGGGACTCAAGACAATATCACGCAAGCCAAGAAGAACACGACCCTGAGCCTCTAAGGTTTGGGGGATGGAATGGGTTCTGGGAAGTTGGAGTTTGACGCAAAAAGGCCAACCATAAGCACACCGATCGATCAGAAGCTTCCCCGGTTATCTGTCACTGATACGATGATCTACCTCATGCTGGACCAGATGCCGGCGCATGATGTGCGATTACCTCAAACTGCTCCAGCCAAAGTCAAAGGGATCCAGAGGGGTTGCTCATTCTTGTGGAATCCATCACTAAGAAGAGGCAAACTCCGTGATGCAAGAACAGGTCAGGGTTCTCCGTGTACACCGTCCGCCAGACACTGGGCTTGGGCTGGCTGCAGGTTGGATTTTGGGCTCGACTGGGCTCGGCTCAGCGCTGTCCACGTGCATGTGAACTTGCAGCTTCCCCCCCCTTCCCTCACTCCATCCCACGGCCCTTGTCGCTGTCTGTTATGCGATTGGCAAGCCGGTCCAAGTGCCAAGCGCCGCGCCGGATCCGGATGGGGAGCGTCCAGCCGAGTCGCAATTGTTGGCGGCGGTTGACTGGCTTCGTGGATGATTAGGTCGTTAGGCAAACCCAAAATCCATTGAGGTTGAGGAGATCACGACTTGACCAGCCCAAGGACGGAGAAGGGCTTGAATTGGCGGCGGGATGAAGGGGTAGACAAGAAAGGCAGCCAATGTGACGCGGCGCAGTGGAAAACGTGCTTGACAGTGCAACATGTACGGGGCGCCGCAGTGGACTCCTGGCCGGTTTCGTAAGCCCAGAGGCCGTCCGCTCCGTGCTACCGTGGTGGACGACGCTCTAATTAGGGGTCCCGGTGCGGCAATCAACAAGAAACTGGGGAAGTCGATGCGTGATCATCCAGCAATTCGTCGGGGGAGAGGAGATTGGATGCGTGGAATCTTCGCGAAAGACCAACAACAGGCTCAGACTCCAGACAATGGCAAACATGTTACGCATCAAATGCCATGCCGTGGAGGTGCGTTGCCATCGAGAGGACACTGGAAAGAGAGGGGGGAGCATGGGTGGTCGCGCCATCAAAGAAGCGGAAGGTGGAGATGGCATGGCTGATTATGACTGTCCTGTGTGGTTCCAGTGCTGCTGGGTGGTTGTGCCGTGGCTGCTGGTGGTGCAGCAACTGGTCCCTTTCCCACGGTGCCCCCGTCTCCGCCACGCTGGACGTTTCCACGCTCTGGGACTCCGCTGTGGTTTTAAAGGTACTCGCTGGCCAGTCTCACCCACTGACCTCCTATCCTTCTCCTCCCACACCGTTCACCGCTCGCAAAAGAAGGTACCCCTTCGCTCCCGCAACAACCGCCGTTCGCAACGCAAAAAAAAAATCTCGACGACCTCTCCGTCTCGACAAGCAAGCAATCAATCGCTGTTTACAGCCTCACCGCCAGACAATCCAATAGCTCGATCATCCAAACAAGTCTCTTACGACTCCAACCCACCTCTCCGAATCCAATTCAACCTTCTCGATCACGATCAATCCCAATCTGTCGACCGGTTCCGAATCCCCGAGAACCGCACCTACCAACACACATCACCAAAATACACCGAGTCAAGACCAACACCCCCAGGAAATCAATCGCAATGGCGCCAATGAGACAGCAGAGTAATTACAGTAGTAGTAATTTTGATGGCGAGGCCGTTGTCCGTCAGGCCAATGTCCTTGCCAGCTGCTACATCGTCGACTGTGCCGCGACTCTTCGCGGTCTCCACTACTGCACTACCGGGGCCGCAGGTACGTCGCATCCATTCCAATCACCCCTTCTTCAGCCTCATCTTCGACCAAGTCGTCGATCACCTGTCTCTCGCTATCCGTCCCCGCCCCCACACTTTTCAACGTCTCACACACTCTCTGGCATGCATGAACCACGACGCTAACCATCCCGCTATCAACAGGGGCCGAGTGGTATTCCTGAGGTCCCCTCCTCAGGACTACCATCACCTCCATCAAGCCCCCCCCTCGCGGCCATAACGGCATCCAACCAGCTCGCGCTGCTTCCCAAAGCCACCAAGCAGCGCCAGCAGCCCGGTAAGAGGATCAGCCGTCGAGGGGGGGCAGCACTTACGATCAGGGAAGAATGTGAGAGATTCTTTTGCGAGTCCATGAAGGCTGTGTTCCGCGGTGAGAGGGGCACTGGTCCGAATGGCTCCGGCCTGACGGGTGTTTATTCTATGCAAACTCCGCCGTCCGACGAAGACCTGGCTGTTCAGCCCCACTTTGGCGGGCGTGAGACCGATACAAAGGCTCCCGCTCCCGCCACGGCGTGGATGGAGGTCTGGGACTTTGCCGGCGGCGCGAGTTTCCGGGCATTTGTGGCGGACGACGGGGCTGAAAAGTCCCTGTTTGCCTTGTTTGACAGGAACGTCATCGGACGTGACCTGAAGCCTGCGTACGTTCACCTGAGACGACTCACGATCTATCACACACTGACCGTTATCTAGGCTCATGGCTCTGATGGAGTTGGTTGACAGTCCACTGGACTGCCAACATCTCGTCATCTGCATTGACCGAGGCATCGAGGAGGAAGACGCGAAATCATTGATGAAGAGCCTGCAGTGGGTGGGCTTCGAGCTGACGACGCTGGACCGCTGGGCGCATGACGTGGACGTGACGAGCAACAGGTGGCTGTTCATGGGCATGGAAATCTAGTACATGAACAACTATCTCGTGTGTTTCTTCTGTTTTCATGAAAGCTAAGGCAGTTGGGAGTTTTCGGCTTTGATTCATTTTCTTTTTTCTGCGTTTCGCGCATCTCTTCTCCTTTTCTTTCGGGAACAGCAAAAGCACAGGATTCACCAGCATAATCGGAAACAGAAAAGGGAACGCCGTCAAAAGCAACGGTTCGACAAAAAGAGGGATCTCAGTCTCATGTTTCAAGGCATTTCTTTTTCTGTCTCTGGCAATAAGTTGGGGGCCGGCTGTTTCTTACCTTTCACCCATTTCAACTTGGCTTTGGAGTTCCTCACTGCCGGTACGGGTTTCGTTTTCACGTTGAGTTGTTTACCTTTCCGCTCAAGGGGGTCTGGTTTTATTTTCACTGAGGAGGAGGAATTGCACGTTTCCAAAAATACCGGCATGAGATCATGACACAAAGTCTAGTTTGGTTGTCGTTCTTGTTTGTAATCGGCGTTCGCGTCAGATTGTCCACACAAGTCTTCCAGGCTTTTCTTTCCATAACGTAGCGTTTTAACAGCCACAACTTCAAATAAAAAATTGTTGACACAAAAAAAAGGGGTCTATTTGCTTTTGGATATTATTCTTCATGTCTTCATCCCACATCTCTTGATGCATATCACACAACCACCAACATCTACATACTGGTTCCTTTCAAACGCTCGCCTCAAACTGCCTCACCTTCAGCCCCTTGCCGGCCAGGAAATCCTTGACGTCCTTAACGGTGTACTCCCCACGGTGGAACATACCCGCCCCCAGCGCGGCGTCCGTCGTCGTCTTCTCAAAGACCTCCTCAAAGTGCATCGGGTGTCCCGCGCCGCTGGACGCGATGACGGGGATCTTGACGGCGGCCTTGACCTGGCTGACGAGCTCGAGGTCGAAGCCGCTGTTGGTGCCGTCCTTGTCGATGCAGTTGAGCAGGATCTCGCCGGTGCCCATGGCCTCGGCGGCCTGGGCGAGCTCGACGACGTCCATGTCGCGCGTCTCGCGGCCGCCCTTGATGGTGCAGGCGTACCAGCAGTACTCTTCGCCCTTGGGGCCCGGGTGGGCCGTCTTGATGATGTTGTGGCGGGTGGCGTCGGGCTTGGGGACGTAGACGCGCTTGGGGTCGACGGAGACGACGACGGCCTGGTTGCCGTAGGCCTTTGAAATCTGCTCGATGGCGGTGTTGCCGAAGAGCTTGCGGCCGGCGCCGTAGTACTCCTCGGCGGCGAGGACGGCGTCGGAGCCGATGGAGACCTTGTCGGCGCCGGACTTGAAGTACATGGTGGCGATCTCGAGGGCGGAGACCTTTGTGCCGTCGGTGTCGACGGTGTCGCGGATGCCGCCGCCGATGGTGAGGGGCACGAAGACGGTCTCGGCGGTGCGGCGGAGGATCTCGAGCATGGGGGCGTCGGCGAGGGGGCAGTCGCGGAAGGAGGTGATGTTGAGGAAGGTGACCTCGTCGGCGCCCTGCTCGTAGTACTTGCGGGCCATCTCGACGGGCTTGCCGAGGTTGCGGACGTTGCCGCCGTCGGTCTTTTCGCGGACGTCGTACTGGTCGCCCTTTGTGACGACGAGGTCGCCCTGGTCGTTTGCGCGGACGTCGAGGCAGGCGATGACGCGGCGGGTGAGGCCGTCCTGGAAGGGGAGGGCTTCGGGGGACGGGGTGGTTGCGGTGCCGGTGGAGGAGGCGAGGGCGGCGGCGCCGGAGCCGTCGAGGAAGGCGCGGAGGCAGCGCAGGCCTGCGGCGCCGGACTTCTCGGGGTGGAACTGGGTCGCGAAGACGTTGCCGCGGGCGAGGGCGCCGACGAAGGTCTCGGCGCCGTAGGTGCCTGTCGCGACGGTCCAGCCGTCGGCCTCGAGCTGGCCGCGGACGTAGGGGAACTTGTAGGTGTGGACGTAGTAGTACTTGGACTCGGGGCGGAGGTCGTAGAGGGCGGCGCCGCCGGTGTTTGCGCTGTTCCAGCCGATGTGGGGGACGGACTTGCCCGTGGAGGGGTCGAAGGCGTCGAGGCGGCCCTTTGCGACGCCGAGGCCGGGGACGGCGGGGTCCTCGAGGGAGCCCTCGAAGAGGGCCTGGAGGCCGACGCAGATGCCCATGAAGGGCTTGCCGGAGGCGATGTGGGCGGAGACGGCGGGGAGGAAGCCGGCTTGGGAGAGTTGGGAGAGGCAGTGGCCGAAGTGGCCGACGCCGGGGAGGATTAGTTTCTGCGCCGGAGGAGAGGGTGTTAGCTCATTGCCCGTTATAGTCTGTAGGAACAAAAAAGAAGGGATCGTACATCTGCTGAGGCAACATCTTCTGGTTTCCTGACCCATTCGACCTCGTAGCCGACCTTCTCGATGGCGTTGACCAAGCTGCGAACGTTGCCGGCGACATAGTCCAGCATGTGGACCTTGTTCGACATGGCGGGCGGTTGTGTCGTTCGTTCTTCTGGGATTGGTAGAGGGAACGTAGATCAATGCTCGATAACGAATGGAGTGCGGCCGCCGGGAGAGTGTCGTAGCTCGTTAAGTAGTCGTCCGGTGGTGAGTCAAAGGTGGGATGAGTCCCGGTCACTCGTAGAGCGTAGGGCGTCCTTTGGGAAATTTACTTGCGATGGCGGGGCAGAGGGGTTGCGATCAGTCACAGTTCGGCCGGCCGTTGTTTGGCTGGTGCCCCGCATGGAGGGGCCCGCGGCCCCTGCACTGAGGTAATCTGCCGGTTTGCTACTGGGGAAGCTGGCTGGAAGGGGAAGTCTGCTCTGCGATTTCGTTTTTGAACCCTTGGAGCTCTCCCGAAATTTCTTCTTCTTGCAACATTGCACTCTACGTCACTCGGAGCCGACCAATGCTTTGAACACAAGCTGCGAATGATTGGCGATTGCGCCTTGACTTGATTTCGAGATCGCAGCAGCAACGCCAAATGCACGAGTCCCAATACACGACCAGAGTCGTCTTCTACAGATCGACGCGGTAACGATGGCGAGCAACGCGGCGCCGACAGACGCTGTTGCGCCGGTGATGGCGGCGACCGCGCCCGTGGACCAGCCTCTGCGAGCGCCCAGCCATCTCGACGACGCCGATGAATCCGAGTGGGAGTACGAGTACTCGACCACCGAGACCGAGGTAGGAACTTCGCTGTCGCGAGACGAGCGGACGAAGACGGCAGGCTGCTAACGCCGCGGAATTCTAGACATACTATCTCACCGTCGACCTCTCGATCCCACAGCTCCTCACGCGACGACGAAACGCGCCCGTATCCGGACGCGGCGGGTATCACTACAAGCACTGGGCCGGCCCGCATAAGAAGCCCGATGAGCCCAAGCACCACCGCATCCTGTCCGACGACGAGAACGACGACGAGCCCGCGCCCGAGGCGGAAGACGACGGCGACATGGAGCAGGGCCAGATGGACCCGAACGCGGACAAGGGCGACAACAACAACAACAACAACGCCGCCGGCGCCGCGGATGACCTGGGCGAGTCGGACGTGGCGGCGGACATACAGATCCTGGACCTGCACTCGGACAAGCCCATGTTCGCGTACAAGGGCAAAGTCTTCGAGGGCCAGTGGGCGCGCAACCTGGGCACGGAGGTGCTGTTCGCGGAGCACGACGCGGAGGACCCGCTGCCGTCGCTGCGGCACCTGCCCGGCGGGGTGGACATGCTCGCGGCGAGCTGGGCGCGGATCAACACGACGGAGAAGCGGCTGCAGCCGCGGCACGAGGCGGCGGCCAAGGACGACCCGCTCGAGGAGATACGGCGGCAGCATGGGATTCACATACCGATCACGGCGGACAAGACGGGCGAGCGGAAGCAGCAGACGAGGTTCCTGGAGAACCTGATGGCGCTGAAGAAGAAGAGGGGCGAGACGGACGAGGTCACGGTATATGCGCACGCGGCGCCAAGGGCAGCTAATGACGGCACGAGCGGGCGGAGGAAGAAGAGGAAGCCGCTGCCTGATGGGCGGCCCAGTAAGCGCCGGGGCCGCGGAAGGGGAGGGGCGGATGTAGCTGCGGCGGCCGGAGCCGGAGCCGGGACCGGGACTGGAACTACGCTGTCGACGCCGACGCCGGCATCATGGGCGGAGCTGGGAGGGCCGGCTGCGGACAAGGATGCGGGGGCGGGCATCGACGATGATGAGGATGGGAGCGAGAACGACTCTGAAGATTACGAGGAAGTTGAGGAGTGAGGACACGAGAGGATATCGAGATAAGTTTTGAGCTACTGAGCTTGGCTTCCTGATCGGACCATTGAGAGTTTGGGAGGATGTTATGCGCCCTCCTTCTGAACCTGGAGATGGGAAAGCTGGCGAATGTGTTTGGCTGAATTGCCATTTTGCTTTGAACTCGGCGGAAATCATACAGGCACGAGTTTCCCAGCACAGGCAAGAGTTGCAACATATTCGGATGAGGCGGTAGGATGAAACGAGAGCGCTGTGGCTCGAGTTGCTTCGTGGGCGGGCATATCCTGGGCTAGGTGCCACATGAGTATGGGCGGGAGAGACATGCATGGCCGTGGCTTGCATGATGTGGTCAGGCTGGAAAAGGGAAGGGGAAAAAGTCACGACAGGGAGGGGTGGTGTCGTGGGCACCCGACTCGCTCGACGACATGGCAAATGCTATCGAAAGCCAAAGGCTAGATGACGAACTGGATCGCCGTGAATGCGCGACTTGAAAAGACAGATTAGGTGTTGATGGAAGTGATGATGCGGAAGTATCATTTAGAAGGTAGCGGTGTATTCCCCGAAAAGCATCGCGGAAGAAAAAAAAAAAAAACCTCATGAACCGAGGCAAAATCAGTTCAAAATACCAACTTTTACATAAGGTAAAACGAAAAGTCGAAAACATCGCAGCGTCTAGTGCTCTTGCAGTGTGAAGCCCCGTCTTCAAGACCCCATCATCCCGGCATGTCATTCCATCTAAACCGCGCAGTTCGGTGGTCCACCCAGCTTGACAGCCAGCTTGCCAGCGTCGCGTTGCCAGCAGTCTTGCCAGCTCACATGCAATTTCCGTTGGGCCAAAGCCGCTCGTGATGCGAAATGTTTCCAACGGCGACCGGGAATCGGACGGCGGCGCCCCCCCTTGCTGCAAAGGGGCAGCAGGGTATCGTCCAACCACACCGCAGTTCCTGACTGAGCTGCGCTTGCACGGCACTCAAACACTCACTCGGTGGAGTCGACTGGAGACAAACGACACCGCCAGAAGGACGGCAGAAGAGAGGGAGAAGGGGAAAAAAAAGAAATCAGCAGGTGGCAGCGTCGCAGCGAGTCTCCGCCAAGGCAAACGCTGCACGCACACTGCAGAGACCGAACTGGGCCCTTCGCCTTCGGGGCACTCTATCGAGCATCGTTCCGCCCCCCCTCGTGGGAAATCTGCAGGGATTTAACTGGTTCCCGCCGATCTCGAACCCTTTTTCCTGCCAGGCTTTTGGCGGGTGGCGGGATGGGGGGATGTACAGGTACAACGGCGACTTTTTGGTGGGAAGTTTCAGTGCCGCGAAGAGATGAACTTTGAGATGGATCGTCATGTTGTACGAGGAGACAGAAAGAGGCAGTTGGTGTGATCTTCCATTTAGTAAATGATAGTAAGTGCGATAGACAGCGCCGTCTCTCTGACTGCTCATGTGAGATGGCCAACTATCTCTGATGTGGGCAAAGGCGATCGCCGGTGGCTGAGGGAGGGTTAGGTGACTTTTGCAACGCTTGGTTGTGCTAGTCTCAAGACGGCCACTTTTGGAGTTGCTTCCGCTACGGCAACGGGTGCTTTTTGAAGACGATGGCCCGCGGACACCAGCAGTGACAAAGCATCCCAAAAAGGGTTTCCGGTTGTTTTTCAATGGACAGAGTCGCGTTCCGCGGCCGGCGCTGAATACGATAGGCTGCCGCGGGACGGCTCCGATGGGGTCCACCGCAACTACCGGAGCTTCCGGGTTTGCCGCTACTGGTCGAAACAGGGACTAAAACACTGGCAATGAGTTGAGAAGAGAAGGACGAATGAGATGGTATGGTTGTTTGGTACTTTGAGTGCTTGTGCTGAGCGGTGTTGCTGTTGCTCGTCTGCCATCTTTCAGTCTACCAGATGTACGAAGATGAGAGATGTGTCACTCTGTTACATTCCATTCTACTGCTTGGGTTCTCTTGAGTTCTGTTGATGCTTGTCTTGACAACTCATCCAAGATGCACTCCTACACAATGCCTTTCAACTTGTTCAAGACCTCTCGCCAGCTGCCAGCTCGGCAATGTATCTGTACTTCTGCATGTCTTCCTTACGGTGTCGGCCAGATCCTCACATAGTCTGGTTCGGGTTAGCGTCTAAGACAACCAGTCGGTGGCGGCTGCAGTGGCCGAGCCCGGCCAGGGGTGGTCACCCAGCCTTCACGACCAGGTGCAGCGTCCCTGGTGCCTGTTGCCGCTGCCGCTGCCGCCCTGCCGTTCTCGCTGAAGTGTCTGCTGCCCAGCTGACACTGCGCTGCCAGGTGTGCTCCCGCCGGTCGCTGTCCATGTAATGCCCGACAGCGCAGCGCAACGCAACCCAGCGTGTCAGCGTCGCCCGCATGCGCATGCCTTACAAGAGGTATGGTACATCCCAGCTTCCCTTTCCCATCCATCCCGTCCCGTCCAAAACCACCCCGAAGCTTGCTGCTCCCCTCCTCTCACAAACTTTCCCTTGAACAACGACACAAAACACCGTCCACGGGGCCTCAGCGTCCACTGGCCATGCGTCTCCGCTCGACCCCCCTCCTCCCTCCTACCTCCAGACAACTTCATTGCTGCCGACAACGCTTCCAATCCCTCAGCTCCTCTAGGTTGTGATGCTGCGCGAGTCCCCGCTGGCTTTCGCAAGACGTGCCGGCATCCCGAGACCCCTCCGAACCATCACTAAGCCTCCGTAACCAGCTCTCGGACTAAGAATCAACTAAAAGCAAAAAACCCTACACCTCGCCGCGGCCAGTCCGTAACATCGCCAGCTCGTCTCTCCTTCAACCACCTTTTCCTTAACCTGCGAACAGGCCTGGAGCCGACTCTGCGACCTTCCCGATGTACTACCTACGCCGCATCACCATCTTCCTCGCCGTGGTAGGCTCCATTTCCTTCCTGGCATGGTTCCTACCCCGGTACCTGAACCCCAATCCGCCCGACCCGGCCAAGCAGCGCGAGGACAAGAGATGGATCAGCAGCAGTCCCTACTGGCTTGATCGCCAGGCCTGTCGCTGGCTGAGTCTCTGCGGCATTCACCACCTGTCATGGGATCCCGCGGCTCTGCTACCCTTCAAGAACGACACCGACGGCGACGAGTTGCGCCTTGAGCTCAGATCCCTGTACAATGACGAGGGACGGCACAATGGCTGGGAATCGGTATCCAGGAAGAAGGCGCCGCAGGACAAGACCGAGGCGAAGACGCTGAAGGAGATCCCCGACTACGTCCTCAAGTATGCGCCGCTGGTTCACCTGTACTCTGGCGAGAACTTTTGGCCTGCCGACATCGCGGAGCACATCAAGCACATGACGCCTTACCTTGAGAGGCAAGCTCTGAACCAGTCGCTGCTTCTGTCAGACTTGCATCAGCTCAACAAGGAGGACGGAATGGTGTACTTGACAAGCGACGATGACGTCGAGCAGAGGCCTGAGTGGTTACACAGCCACGTTGGCATTCCTGAGCCCTGGAACGATGAAGAGGACGGCGGTGAGGACGACGGCCATGAAGATCTTCCGACAGAAGACCCCGATCGGTCCAACCGCGTGCCATCATCTCCCCTCGAAGACACGACGTGGTTCGATGTCTCTCGCGACCACCCAGTCTACCGCATCTCAGACCCTCGACGGTTCCCACATTTCGTTCCTTCCGCTCGCACCGGCAGCTTCCAAAACCGGCGCCGAGACCAAAAGCCGCTGCCCCCGCCCGACACGCCTACCCACAAGCCCGACCAGGAAGGCTACTCCAAGGCCCCCGCCGTGCTCGTCCTCGTCGACAAGGGTTCCGGCATCGTCGACGCTTTCTGGTTCTTCTTTTACTCGTACAACCTCGGCCAGACCGTCTTGACCATTCGCTTTGGTAATCACGTCGGCGACTGGGAGCACTGCATGATGCGCTTCGAGAACGGCGTGCCCCGTGGCATCTTCTTCTCTGAACACGAAGGCGGTCAGGCTTACACGTACCACGCCGTCGAGAAGCGCGGCGACCGCCCCGTCATTTACTCAGCTGTTGGATCTCACGCCATGTACGCACAGGCGGGCGACCATCCCTACGTCTTGCCGTTCAAGATGCTCAAGGACGTGACCGACAAGGGCCCTCTTTGGGATCCCGCCAAGAACGCCTACACGTATTGGTATGACTACGCTCAGGATCTGGATGAGGACCTTGACGACGATCTTGACGATGAGGTTGATGTTGCAAGCGGTCACCGCAAGGAGAACCCCACCAGTCTTGTGCCGACGGCAGAGAACCCCGACGCGCCAACATCCTGGTTCCATTACGCCGGGCCGTGGGGTGACAAGCTCTACAGTCTCGCCGATATGCGCCAATGGCGTCTCTTTGCTCAGTATCACTACGTCTCCGGTCCTCTGGGACCCAAGTTCAAGCGCCTCGATCGCGAGAAGCTCTGTATCACCACCCGCTGCCGCATTCTCGACAACCTGAAGCCAGGACAGACCTGGTACAGCTAGACGAAGCATGCGCTTTCCCTTTACGAAATCTTTCTGGTATCAAAATTGGGAGTAATGGAATGAGAGGGACAGACGGTAGATGAGACATTCCTCACTGGAATCACTACAAACACACACGGTCAACGTTCGCTGCGACGATCGCGGCCTTTTTAGAGGTTTCGCATATACATTCACGGACACGCTCGTTTATGACTTCATGTAGATATGGTTGGGTGCGACACCAGGCGGCGCCGCTTTGGCGCACGCCCTCTGGGGCTTTGGAGTTTTTGCGGGTTAACTGGTGTTTTTGTCCTGGATTAGCTTGGGATTGATACCCCCACGATACTGAATAGAGATCAAAGTTGAACAACTTGTGCTATGCATTACTTGTGGATATGCTGCGTCGTGACAGGAGTATTCAGGGCCGAGAGGCGTAGGAGGCCAGCGGTGCGACGATTCGCGCGACTTTCGTCTTTATATAACGAGAAAATTATCCGCTCTGGTTCATCACCGACAACGAAATCTGGTAAATGCACTTGATGTGCTAGTCGGGCTGATGGCACGAAGATCTGTGTGGTAACTGCTGTGGCTCCATATGACAGAACTCACGCATTTCATCTCAAGATATGTTGCTCTTGGTCGACCTGTCTGTCGCCCGTCTTCGGTATTTGATATGTATACGTGGACGGAATAAGCGGCTTCGTCATGTTTGAGGACACTTGACAGTCGTCGTTCAGGGTGAGCATGACGTTTGACTGGAGGCACCCTGGTCAGTGTCTTCGCGGCGATGGTTGAGAATGACGCCAAGGACATATGATTCCGTATGATTTTTGGAGATTCGTTCTTGTCTTGGGTATGTTTAAATACCTATTCTTTGGCCCTTGGGTAGGCATCTAGGCTGAGAAGACCTTTGGACCTTGTGCAGTTCATGGTTTTGCGTGGTACTTACTGCTATACCCTCTTGTTTGTTCAAAAGCCGTTCTGTAATTGTCGAAATCTACTCTCTACGACATACTCCTGCATGACATGTTTGGCTGCTGGAAGCATCCTCTTGATGTGTTGAATCATGGAATGCTGAATCGCTTGTGGTTCGAGCATGTCGTACCCGAGGCCCATCAGCTTATTGACGTTAATTCTAGCTCTCTGGTTTTGCACGGTTGCTGGGTGTTATTTACAATACTCAATGGGGTATCCCGAGTATGGAGCTACCATATCTGCGCTTGTGAGATGTGATGTAGTAGCTAGCTGTCAACGATCTCCTAGATCGTTACGAGCTTGGTGCCTGTCCTCAGGTAGATCTGCTTGTAGACGTGCGGGACACGCAGGCTTATCATTGTGGATGGACCTCATCCTCTTGGGATCCTCGCCAGATTTATACTCCAGTACATGTAGCAAGGAAAGATAGAACCACCAGTGTCTGAAATCTTTGACTTTGTTCGGACCGGTAGGCGAAAGAACGGTTGAGGTAGTTCTCTATAAAGCGCGGATATCTGTTCACATAGGTGGCAACCAAGACAGGACAATAAGAATCAGCTCTCCGAGCTTTTTCATGTAAATGAAGTGATTTTAACAACTTTGAGATGTGGAGGCTCTTCTTTGTGCTGTTACCCTAAATTTGGATGCAGACATGGCATTATCTCCGTCTTCCTCTTTGACTGTCTGGGGGGTATTCTATTAGAGTCGTACGCGGTGGTGCTTGATGTGGACGTACCTGATGAGCGTCGTGGAACATGACCGAAGGTTGTTGAGACTTCCTGACAGGTGTTGACGAAACACAGAGACGCCTCTAGCGTCTTTCTACTTCTCTGATTTTGGGCCTGTTTCTGGCAGACGGAAGGTGTTTAAGCCGCCTTGATATAGTGCCGCTAATTTGCCCGCGCTTTGGACGATCATCTCTCTACACCGTCTGCGGCATGTTCAATCTTGATCCGGTCAATTGATAGCAGTAGTTTGGCAAGTGCGCTATTCAATAGCCAAGCTTTGCTAACTGGGTCACTAAGTTCGTTTGATGGACAGGAACCATGGTTGGCGGCAACGGTCATGGTGCCAGTACATGTGTAAGGTAGCTTTGGTCCTTCATACACTTGCTCGGGAGCTCCCATTCCACATCCATCATTCCAAGTATATATTGGATGCTTCTTGGTAACTCAAAACTATCCACAATGAATTCCGCTCGTACAATGTTGCCCGCGATTTCCCTTGCAATCACTGCATCTTGCCTCGGTCGAGTCTGGCAACCGCGTCTCGTCCTCTCAACGCGTTAGTCAGTTACTCAAACTAACGTCGGTGTGATCTCCGGTCTCCATCTTCCTGCTTTTCTCGTCTCTTCGATGCGAAATACGTATGTAGTTGCAAAGTTTTGCTTCGCTCAGCGGGCTTAATAAGCATACCGACTAAGCAACTATTCGATCAGCAGTGCGTGGGACGTGATTCTGAGAGAGGTCGAGCCACAGTCCAGCTTCGGTAACGGCTTCTGCTCAGATTTACCACCTTCGGTTGATGTATGCTGTCTTTATTACTACTTCGTGATTATTGGATATCAGCTGGTCTTCTAGAGCGTCAGTTCAACATGTGATGCGGATCATCTTGCTATATAAGTGAGCGTGAGTCTTTACGAGAGTTAACCAATGGAAGCCAAGCGTCCCAGATAAGTTAGGTCGTTGCATTTTGTACGTGTCTTAGTGAAGTCAATCGTTCCTTGCTTTGTGAAGTACCTCCGATAGCTGTTAGTCTAACACCAGGAGGTATCGTCTTCGGATGTTTGGGTGGGAATACTCTCCTGAAGTCGCTGAGCAGTGTCAACACGAATGAAGCGCATGAAGCCTCTCCAAATCTACAAATACTTCGACATACAAAGCCAATCTACTGATCAATCGTCTCACTTAACGCTTGTTTGGTTTGTAACTCATTGTCAGCGGTCGATGCGATCATGAAGACTCATGTCATTAACAATCATGATCGGTAACGGGTTACGTGTAATTGCTATAGCTACTAAGTAACCTACCTGCTGAAACCTGATGAAGAGATCCGGGGATCTCGGTTTGGGTCTTTATCATCCGTTCTCCTCGGAGGCTGCACCCACAACGATTATAAATGGAAAGATATGGATTATTATTATTCTTTCCTGGTTCAATGTGCTAGTTGATGTATGATTTCGGTTGAGTCAAGTTCCGCGTCCTACAGCCTGGACATGACGTTTTTTTCGGACCAGAATGAGCGATGCGGATGCTGTTAAAGTGACCATAAACTTCAGTTCAATAGCTTCAACGTCTTCGTTTTCCTCTCATTCTGGGGGATACATAGAAGCTGAAATATTCATGAACTTAGTTTACCTGAACGCTGCCGTTGTCTGCCTGAACAATTGTCACTTTTGACGCAATGGAGATGGATAAGCATATCATTTGATTGAGGATTCCAGTGAGACTATTTTCTTTAGACTTTCAGGATTGATAAGATGTTCTTCAGTAACAACGAATGCCAACCTGAAATTATTCAAAATCACTTGAACCCTTGGGTGCCGCTTTCAACGGCTTGCATGGCCGCGTCCTCATCAACGTGCCCTGGGCCAAGAACGACGCTAGCCCTCGTGGAGCATGATGCGTCGTCACCCCCAGACGATCAAAAGCCAGCTGAACTTCACAATTCTGCCTGCCCAACAGTCTCCCAGGCGGTCAAGTCTCAGCCCGACGCCCCGCTGGGCCGAGGTATCCTTGGCATGTTCAGCTGAAAGTCTGCCAAGGCTTCATCTATCCCTTCACCGATGCTTGTTGTGGTATTTCATAAACTCTTCCTCTTCATTTACTAGATCCAAACCATTGATCCCGGGCTCTCTGTGCCTTCATCTGCACAAACGGCATAGATGGATTCCCGCAGCTACCCCTACTTCCCGCCGCCTCCGGGTCAGCCCGGCGCAGTGCCCCCGCCCCCGCTTCCACCGCGCGCCGTTAGCCCGGCGGTTAGCTATCCTCCACCGCCGCCACCATCGGTCTCGCAAGCGCCATATCAACCTTCTCAATACCTTCAAGCTCCCCAAAGTACCGGAGGATCTCCATCTACGTCTACTTCGAACCATGGGCACCAGCCGTCTTCTTACCCCAGTTCACCCGTCTCGCCCTCAGCCATTCCTCGAGGATATGATCCAGGGAGGTGGCCTCAACACCCGCAATACGAGGCGACAAGTCCGTCAGGACAGTATCAACATGCGTCTCAAGGATTACATGCTCATCTATCTTCTCCTACCGCTGCCTCACAGTCGCCTGGTCCGACGACGCACACATCTAAACCCTTCTACGCCGGGTTGAAGACCGAAAAGCTGCTTGGCTCCTACCAGAATGTCAGGAACAAAGCCCAGCAAAGATTGTCACAGTATCTAGCGCAACCAGGTTAACAAACGCAAACGCAGCGTCGTAACTATGGATCACCGCAAACGCAGACACACAATATGAGCTTGCCGCCAATCTCATCCATCTCGCCGGCGAGCACGACTTCACTAGTTCAGGATCACAGCCCAAAAGGCCAAAATCAGCAGGGCGCATATGCGATCTCTACAGCGGCATCTTCCCAGAGTCCTCAGTCGCGGTTCAATGACAGTCCTTCACCAGCGTCTCAGAATCACCACTACCCCCCTCCACCGCCCTTACCAGTCAATACCCGGCCGGCGGAGAACCACGAAGTTGTTCCGGCTGATGGTCAGTATATCACTGGTGAACCTTATCACTATCAACCCTTTGGCCCATCCAATGTGGTGCAGGCGGAGACATCAACCTCTTCATCTGCGCCCAGTCCTGAAGCTGTCGCACCAGCCGATCGGCAGCAGACATCCTATCCACCTCCGCCACCCACACCCCAAAAGATACCCCTTGAAGATGGTAATCCGGATAATGGCCAAAGCAACTTCAACGATGCTGTGGCAAGTGTATCTACAAGCTCCGAATCAACAGTCCCTTCGATGCTGATTCATAACTTACCCCTGAGACCTGCACCGGCACCTTCTGGGCAGCGACCAGAATCCGAAGACTCGCCGCTCTCTGTTCAGCAGCGACCTACTAAAAACACTGAGCAAGTCCGTTCTCGGGAGGAAAATACCAGTTTTCAAAGCAGCCCTACACGAACACGTACATTGAAAAGCCCAGAAGACCCCGCTCTCGACGGTTGGAGAAGGGCAGTGCCGATACCCATCGTTTCTGAAGACGGCAAGCCCAACGATATCATGTGGGACTGCCCCGAATTACGAGTCGTAGACTACGAGACAGATTGGTATCATCTCCCCGACATCCCAAATTTCACCATCTGCACCTGTTGCTACGAGATGTACCTTGCAGCTACTCCGCTTTCAGACTCGTTCAAACGTGTCCGGAGGCCCAGAGGGGCATGTGGCTTGAAGTCTCATCGCGTAACCAAGGTCCTAATACCCCAATACCTTAAAACGCTAGACCCTCAGCGTCTCCGAGACTACATGACGAAACGTCTCAGCATCCAAGACTGTCACGGTGTAGGCGGCGTGAAAGGAACTGCTGGCGTCAAGTGGTTCAAGCCACTTGATACAAGACTGAATGCCTTCCTTTCATGTGAGGCCTGCTTTGAAGAGGTAATCCTAGGCACATCGTTCCATCAAAACTGGGCACCCTACGACTCGACTCAAGCCGAGGACGATGTTTGGGCGTGCGATATCTGCATTCCCTACATCGGTCGGATCTTGATCAACTACTCCTTGACTCGTACCTGAGAAGACTGGATCCAATCGACTATCAAGTACCTAAATCTCCCAAGGTGCGAGAAAGAACTGGCTGTTTCCCCCTTTTCTCGAAAATGGGTGCGCTTATCCGGCGGACGCGCACCCAACCTCAAAGTCTGCGAGAAATGCTTCGACGGGAATTTGGCATCCACACCACTTGGCTATGAATTCGAATTCATTCCTGTAGAACCAATTACCAAGGAGCCGAACTGGATGGAGGTGGCACTCGGCCATCGCTTACAAGAATCCGAATCCTGGCTCTGCAGCGTGACGAACAACTTCCCTCTGGCTGCGGCCATATCAATGGCCAAAGACCTGAAAAACATCGATGCTCTTGTCATAGCAGCAGAGACTATCCTAGCGAACGCCCCATGTACCGAGAAAGGAACCTCCCAAGATACGTGGTACACCTTAGCTAGCGGCAACGCCCCCGAGGACTTCAAAATCTGCCCGGCTTGTCACGCGGCGTGGGTCAGCCCTCTCAAGCTTGATCGATTCTATGAGGTAGTAAGAGGCGTGGACCCTACAAAGCCGTTTGTCTGTAGTCTTCATCCCTCAAATCCGCGATGGACGGAGCATATTCATCGGTGGCAGGAGGCTCTCGAGACGGGTGTCTGGTCAAGATACTCCAACTGGGTCCGCATGTTCGCCGACGTTCCACCCTGCGCGGGGGACGGTAAGATTACGAACGGTAAGTGGTACGGCTGGGACGACTGCACCATCTGCCCGGAGTGCTGGATGACCTTCTGCAAAGACGCACATCCCGCTGCCTCCAGTCTGCCAATGGATTATCACAAACAGATCGTGCCAGACACCAGGATGTGCTGCATTTACTCCCCGCGCATGCGACAGAAGTGGGTGGAAGCCTGTGAAGTCGGAAAAGCAGGTAGGCTTGTGGAGTTCTCTAGGACGAGAATCCAGATGTACATCCAGACGGTTGTGGAGATCCGGCGGCTGAGAGTGGTGCACGAGACGCAGGTCGTACAGTCCATGAATGCCGGCACTCAGAGCGCCGTATGGGGCAATATGCAGAGCGCCAGGGTGCTTTTTGGTACGACTGACGGGTATGAACACGGGAATAGCACGCTGGGATGGCATGCGACGACCGAGGGGGTCACAAGTGCAGCGTACCAGCGGGAGATGAATGGTCTCAGGGACCAGTCTTGGGGGACTCTGATCCAGATTGAGCATTTGCAGAACCAATGGAAGATGTTTGAATAAACCACGCTGGGCTTTTCTTGGATACCCGACAGTTTGTTTTGCTCTTGCTATACAGCTGGCAAAATGCATTCGGTTCTATCGGTGATCTACTCTCCCAAGAGTTGTAACTCCCGCAAGGAGTGGCGCTGCGGTGAACCATGTATGCGTTACAACTCGTGGGAGAAGGAAACTGTCCATCTGCCGAATATCAAAGCTATGTGCTAGGGCGGCCATGTGCATGGATTAATAAGTACTCACCTATCAATGAAACTCACTAGCCCTTCCCCAGGCAAAGTTCCCCTTGTGTTTTAAGGACGGGATAGACCCAACTTGTCTTTGATTGTAACGAGATTAAATGGAACAGGTTCTGCGTATGCCTGTGAGGTTCTCCTGCGATGATCGAAGTGATCCTTCTAAAGAAACACTACATGGGCACTTTGACCTGTGCCCTCTACCGGTTGAGGAAAACAGTACAAGGGAAGATCCATCAACTGCCATAACCCTTTCACCTTGTGAACCACTCGGTAGAGGGGCACATGCTTCGACCACTCCTCAAATCCCAATATCAACCTTATGTCATGTGGAATCTCCACTTCCAAATCTTCCGTCTTCTCTTTGTCCTTCCCCTTATCCTTTCCCTTGCCCTTCCCTTTCTCTTGAGGTTCTTCATCTTCGCCGCCTTCGACATTCGACACGGACCTCTTTCGCTACCTGCTAGACTTGACCGGCTCCACAACCCAGCAGGCACTCATAGCACTAAGGTCTGGATGAGAGAGCACCTCCCACTCTGAATTGAATTGAGTCGCCACAGTACAGGGTCCATCAACGTCGAAAGCAGACACCAGATGTTTGACCCGGAAGTCCTCTGCTTCAGTGGTCCATATGCCTCTGACTTGACCATCCAGGTAGTAAGCCATGCTCCCAGCATTGAAGTTTGGCGGAACATCGTTCTCGTTCCGCATGAACATATCCAGACTTTTCACCGTGGTCATCTTTTGGAGACGCAACTGTCGGCGAAGCAGATTATTCCCACTCCCATATTGGACAATTTCGTTCTCAAAGGCTCCAGGCGACGGGTTTTCCGGCAGGTAGTAGAGGTCGTCCGGAAACGAGCGTCCCTGCTGTTGTTCTTGCTGCGTAGAGGAGCCCTCACCAGAACCTTGCCCAGTATCCTCGAGGCCTTCACCTATCTCTCCAAGATCTTGATTTGTCTCCAGAGGCTGGGTCGGTTGCTCCAAGGCGTTCTGAAATGTCTCCGGAAGGCCAGGCTGAAAACGAGGGCCACGCTCGTAGTTCCCAATCCAAAGGGCACCATTGTGCATAATACGGTCAATAGCCAAGTCTGACGAAATCCGCCAAACCCACCCGTGTCTAATTTGAGTGTCTCGAATGGCGCATCAAGTACAGCGCGATGATTGAAGAGCGCGTCATTGACTTCATCCGGTAAGCCGTCGCGGGTGTTGTCGATCGTATCCACTCGAACAGATTGCCAGAAACTATTGGCGAGGCCAGTTGCATCGGCATCTGAATGCGTTTTCAAGTAAAGAAGAATACCAAAGAAGATCTCCGCAACGACTTGTCGCATTTGAGGATCCCTCCTCACTCGCTCAGCATCTAGGCGTGCACGACACTCAATCCCGTCAGGGTCCAATCCTGCCCAGACGATGGAGTCAGGTGCCAGATAACCAAGACTGAAGATCTCCTGCCTAGCAAGATTCATACGGTTGCCCATGGAGAGGTGAGCTCTCGCCCTGTTCTCTCTCTGGCGGAAGGCTTCCTCGGATTCGTATTTCAACCGGTCGACTTGGACGTGTAGACATTTCAGATTGTGCCAAATCTCAGTAAACTGCTCCTTGAGAGGAATACAGTCAATTTCTCTCTCCCCTTTCCAGGTGTAGGCCGATAGTCTCAAGCCCTCAGTGAGATTTCCGCGGAGAGCGTGCTTACAGACCCGAGGCATCTGAAGGTAGCCCTTCATCATTGTGTAGTCTTCAATCAATCCTGGATCCGTATCATAAGGAGACAGGAAGGGTCGATTGAAACCGCTCGTTTCATCTCCTTGGTTCTCTAGGAATGAGTAAACCCCAGGGTCAAGGATCGAGGTGTCTCCATTGAGCAAAGGCCAGAATTCCTATTCGAACCGAATTGCATTGCTTTACAACCTCGTTTGCGTCAAGACGAATCTCGTAGCCACACTTGTTTACTACCAGGGTGGTTCGGTCCGCCTGATATACGATCTCCCTTCTTTTCAAGAACGACAGAGCTGTGGAGGCGTTCACTCGCTGACGTCTACCGTGCTGATTGCCGCCATAGACCTGAAGTGGGATCTGGTTGGTAAATGCTAGCTTTGGGTGCAAAGACTCAGCAAAGTCAAGTTCTGGGTACCGTAGAGTATGTTCTCGAACGACAACGGTCCCAGACGCCGTGAAAGTTTGCTGATAGAAGGCTCTCGCCGACCGAACCATGGCCCTGAAAGAATTCACGGGAACTATGACAAGCTCGGAATGGAATCTTGACGGATCGGTATCAAGGCTATGCTTTGGTATATGCTTAGTTTCCTTTCGAAACGTAGATGGATACCAAACGCGCCTTTGCCCTTTCGAAACGCGAGCATCAAGCTTTCGCCCGCACTGATTGCCTCCTGAAATACCCGCGCACGCGTGTACCATCGGTGCAACCGGACTGTTCGCAGGAAACCAAAGATTTCACGGAAGAATGGGCGGCTCAAGTTCGGCATGGGGATTCTGCGTGTTGCGTGATCGATCAGGCAGCGGATGGCACCAGCCTGGCGTTGAGTCCGGATGATCCCATCATGAAGCCCTGCCGTGACCATGGCTTTGTTGTAAACAAGGTCCATAGCGTGGACACCAAGCCGCTGGCAATCCACATCCTCTTGCGGACTGTCGGCCGTTCGCTGGGGTAGACACTCTTGATCAATCCAGATCATTCGTAAACCGCATGAGTTGGCAAAGTCAACGGCGCGGTCCAAAACATCATCGAGTGCACGAGCCGGCCGAAAGTTCCCGTCGAGGTCGCGAACCACAGATTTCCCCTTGTTCTCAACCTTCTCCTTCGGCCAGCAGTACGAGACAGCGACTTAGTGAGTACAGACGTCGACGCTCTTGGCGCGGTTCTCAAGAAGAGTTGGGAGGATATCTGCGGGGCGGAAAAGGTGGAAGAGGCGTATCTTCCTGTCGGTAGGAAATTCGGGGATCCCGGAGCGGATTCTGCATTCGAAGTTCTCGCCGAAGCTTTGTGGTGTGTAGTCGAGTGTTTCTGGCTTGGCCTCGTCTCCCTCGGCATGAGTCGATAGCCTCAAAGCTCTCTGCATCATCGCATCTTCGTCGTCACTGTCGTAGTCCAGGGAGCCTCATGTGTCTGAAAGCCCAGTTCCTGGCTTGCGCGCGACTGACTTGGAACCTCCAAAGGCTCTTGACTTGTTCAAGATCGTTTGGCCCGAGAGGAGCCAGACCCTCTCCCATATCGTTCTGCATGTTGATCATTGGATGGGTGAAACCATCCCGTTCTCTGATTAGGTAAACACAACATTCGTCATCACGAATGCTTCTCATCACTGATTACATATGGTTAAGGGGAAGACCCCTCAGTAACTCTTCTTCGCCTCTCTTTTCTTTTACTAAGTATTCTCGACTGAGAGCTCCCAACTCAAAGCATTCCTGGAACTGGCCTACCAAGGCGCAAGATTCAGTCTTCACAGAATAAGTGCAGGCAACAGGCCCCAGATGTGGTGATGCCGTGTTTTTGTCTCGTTTGTTTCTCTCAAGTATTCGAGCTGCCACAACTGTGAACTGCGGAGCCGTCCCTTGATACTCAACGACGGTGTCAGGCGCTTGAAGGGAAAGTAGAAGCAGTGCCCCAAGTCTTTTGAAGACCTTTTCGCCAGCTGCGATCCGCACAGTTCTCATGGAGTTTTCTCTTCTTTTTCGCTGTGGCCATCACACATATAGACGGCTCTGAGCTACAGTCTGATTCCGCTCCTGAGTTTTATTATTCGGGCGGCTGATGGTATTTCTTTTGAGAACGGCAGCGAATAGAATTCTCTATCTCACGAGCAGAGAGCGTGCCGCAAAACGGACCTGAACCGTGGCGGCAGAAAGGCTGTAGCTGTTGATAATTCTCTTCATCTCTTTCATGCTATGGAAGTAGTTCCATCCCTCGGTGGTAATTGTATAGGGGACAAATGGTCGTGCTCTTGACGTTTATTCCCAGGGTCAACGAGCTCAGTCGTTGGTTCCCAGAAAAGATATACTCCCACGTCTTTCAACTCACAAGTCCCAATTCTACTGGGATATATCAGTGTTCATTAGAAGCCTCATATAGTTTAGCGGGAACTGGCTCCCGCACCTTCTTCATAGGCTGGCCATCTTGCGCTGCAGCTTAGGGCCCGTCTTCGGCCGAATAAGTACTCATACTGCCCTGCAGCAACGAAGTTCGCGTATGGAACAGCAGGTACGATCTCAAGTCTTTGATTATGTATCTGAAGTTTGTACCACCAGAAAAGACACGGACGGTGAGGATGTGGTCTAATGATGTAGCCTTGCGAAGACCTTCTGGCTGAAAGATAGAACTGCACTACCAAGACGAATACGCCGGTTAAGGAGTAAAGCATACCTGTGCGAAAGTCAACTTCTCATACTTACACTGCAACCCTCCGTAATTTTGAAGCCGGGTACTTGCATGACAGCAATAAAACGGTTCCTACTAGTCCTCCAATGTGTTAAAGCTACATATTCTACTCAAGTCTCCCACTCATCTTTAGGCACAGCATCAATAGACGGCGACTCGTTCTCGAACTCACACGCCGAGCCACAAAGCGGACCGGGCCATGTGTAGTCACACACTTTAAACCGTCGCCCCCACCAGCCAACTTAGATTCAACTTCACAACAAGGCTCCAGGGGCTCAACTCACTACATCCCCACAACTTCATCTCCAAGTCTAACCACACAACTCATTCACTCTCACGATCTTGCGTATTCTCATGTGCCACATTCACATGCTACCTCGAGGTCATGCAAGCCACGCCAGTCATCAACTCGACGCCACACCCCATCCTCCATCCTCCATCCATCAACATGCCCATCTCCCCATCCCTTCAAACCCCCCGCACCGCACCTTCCTTCAACCGCACCTACCCGTCCCTACCTCCCCTCCTCACGCCAATCCAGAACCACAAGCCTCGAAACCCGGCTCACGCCCCCCTTCTAGAAGCTCCAAGACGCTACACCAACATACCAACAACCGCCTCCCCCAGAACCTAAGCCCCCTCCAAAACAGCCGTCGTCCTGGGCATGTCTTCCACGTATCCAAACATCCTGTCTCAGCCCCCCCAAAGCATCCATCACAACTCACAAAAGCAGGAGCTGAACTTCCCACGTCCCACGAGACTAAACTTCATTCCGCGCTCCTCCCCACCCATAACCGAGACTAGCGATCCCCCCAAAAAGAAAGAAAACAGAGTATCAATAACAAGCCTCCAGAATAGAGATCCTCAGCCCTAAGAATGAGAGGGATCTTTCCCTACCGACGTAATTTACCGTATGCGTTTGCAGCTCAATCCTTACCCTGCCAGAGATAGTATTCTAATAGTTTTCGACTACGAAGGGGTCAATCTTCCATCCTTACCGCGATTACACACATCAAATCCACATGGAGGCCACCTGCCTCGACGCAAGACTCAAGCCATGTGACTCTACCCAGACATCAAGGTCTCGGAAACCACCCATCGTCCCCATCAGATAAACCAAAGAAGGGTCCGCCACCCTGCCGGCACCCACATCCACTCCCGGCATCTCTTCGCAACTGCCGCTTCTCCTCCAAGAAGACCCTAACCCAACAGCGGTCCATCCCTTACTTCGCCAAAATACCAATCCTCCATGCTCCCTCTCGGGCCAGGAACGCTCCAAATGGCAACTATCTACATTCTCCACCGTCTCCGAATCCTCCCCAATCTCATCCCCAAACCTCGCCACCCCGGACAGCCCAACGCAGCCCAAAGAAGCCCCGCGCCAAACCACCAACACGCCAAGCCGGACCGCCGCCCTCCCGGCGCGCCGTCAACGGCTCCTGTTCCCTTACGGAGCCATCCGCCACAACTCCACCCCTTCCCTTCCCTTCCGATACACCCACGGCCTTCAAGGGGGGGAAGGAAGAAAAAGCCCCGCGCCGCGCCGATGCGGGTCCCGGACCTCTGTGCCCCCATCACCAAACAGCCTGCAGGTCTCACTTTCACTCCTACACCCCGCCGGACCATCTCGCCTCCGAATAACAGCTGCCACCTACCGTCTGCCATCCATTTCATCCCAAAAAAAAAAGTGTCGTAACCCCTGTGCTGTGCCCTGTCCCCTGTCAAAGACAAGCAAACGCATATCTCGGGATCTTCGTCGTACGTAGGTCATAGATCGCAGACACTCAATAAGAAAAGAACACCACCACCACCACCCACACAAAGAAGTACACATGTGTACATGCACACATCCACACTTACATAGACTCAAACCAACATCTCCATCCCCATATCCATCCATCTCCAAAAAGAAGTGTTGATCGCGACGAACTGGATTGTAATACAAAGAGGGCGTGCGCGAACCATTATCTGGACCTGACCTGCCACCTCTGCCATGCCCTGCAGACCCCTCCCCTCCTCGCTCAAATCCCCGTTCCCGCAGCGGCGTCTATACCCAATCCATCAGAAAAAGCAAAAACAACAACAGCAACCACATCCAAACTCCCACTAAAGTAAACCAAAACCCCTATCCAAGCCTCGAAAAAAGCAAAAAAGCAAAAAAACCACCCTCGCAACAACCAAAGAAAAAACTTCCCGCAGCGTCATCCCAACACATGCATACTCACTCAATACACACTCACACTCTCCCATACACACCCCGTTCCTCCCCCTTCCCCCTCCATCCACATCACAACCCATCCCTTCGAGCAAGGATCGCCGATCGACGCAACCGTCCTGGAGCCCGCATCATCTAGGCTCACATTAGCGGGGTGTGGCAGCGCAGCAGCGCAGTCGTAGTCGCAGCGCAAGTCAAGGTCTGAACGAACCCCCTCACCCCCGGCCGCGCCTCCGTCTCCGCCCGCCGCCGCCGCCGTCAGGAGGAGGAAAGCAAAGCAAAGAAAAAACCCCGGTAGCCCCGCCTTACCTGCCTATCCCACCACTACCAACACCCGGCGCCCCGGCCGTGTGCCGTCCGAACGAAGTTCTTTTCTGCTTCTGCTGCCCCTTCACCATTTGCCTTCCCGCCGTCATAAGTTTTTAGCCTTGCGTTAGGCGAACCAAAGAGTAACACTTGTCAGATATGACTAAACAGAACCCTTAGGCACGAGAGCACCGCTGGAAAAAGCAATGCTGCTCCTTCAGAGTATGGGATTTCATGCACACACATGAAAAATGAACGTAAAAATAAAAATAAAATAAAACCCCCCGAAAAAAAAAAAACAAGTGCAGCATGACCGCATTTGTGCCAATGTGCGGTCCCTCGAAACAGACACACAGGAACAAGAAGAACAAATACAACCCCCGGCTCCAACAAACTGGAGACAGCCCCAGTGTGCGGTCCAGCCCCGATGAGATTGAGGGGACCCCTTTCAAGAATGCGCGATGATGAAGCCAACCGCAAGGGATGCGACGATCGAACTCCCAGAAACTTCAGGGTTCAACAACCCGAATCGGGAAAGGCATTCGTCCCGCTCCCACAGCGAGCCCCGTCTCGTGAAGCCTTGCTCGTGCTCCATTCTGAGGCTACTCCAGATATGTCCATCTGCATATCTTGAAAAAAAAGAAGACGCCAATGCTGGGGGAAATCCCGCGCTGCGGCGGCCCCCAAGACACGATATGGTGAACTCGGCGACCACAAACACCCCCCTCCCCCTCCTCCCCCATGTCGATGAAGCAGAGAATCCTTGTAAACGAAAGAACCTTGCATCCAACAAACAAACATTCTCGACCGTCATCGCCCATATCTCTCTCTCTCATGCTTGTGCTTGTGCTTGCTGCAGCTTCGCAAGGGCACATCACTTTTCCGACACACGCCGACCCAGCCCCCAACGCGGGTCCCGCATCTATTGAAATGCTGCACAGATGCGCAAGATCCGACGCGGGTCGGTCCCCCAACCAGGGCAAAGAGAGATATGCCCCGGCCCACCCCCTCCCCTTCATCGACTGCAGCATCTCTCTCAGTGTCTTTTTTCCGCACTCCCGCTTTTCCTGTCAAGGCCAAGATCCGCGGTGAATGACCTCCAACAGCTGCGGGCCACCACCGAGCATCGCCCTCCGATCCGCAACTCTTGCGATTGGGCCGCACAGTCGAAGTAGAGAAAGAGCCTCTGAAAGCCAGAACCAAGGATCAGGGGGAGGGAGATAAACAGCCTGCTGGGTATGGATCTTCTCCTCCGGGGACAGACGCACGAAAGGCATGTGGGCATGCGCCGTCGTCGACCGGTCAAGAAGTGGATATCGGTCACATCACCGGCATATGCAACGTGGACCCCTTCTTAGAAGTAGGAGAGATCTGATATTCTTTTCGGTCCAAACGTCACACCCCGTAAATACGTGTGCAAGTCAGAAGGGGACGAAAAAAGAGGATAATCCATACCCAGCCGCCCCGAGATATGTGACGAGAACCGGTTCTCCGGGCCACGGCCGTCGGCCTCGCTTCGGATGAGCCGCTGTGACAGACAAACAACTGCTGCCGCCAGCCAGACGCCCCTCCATTCGGGCTTTTTTTTCTTCTCTTCTGCGGTCTCGGCAGGCTTTGACGTGCGGCTATCACCTCAACAAACACTGGCCCCTCAGTCCAGAGACCAGGTCAGGAAGGAGCCCCTTCGACCGGTTGCTTCTGATACTGTTTGGAGTCCTTGCTTGCGATCCATCCCGGTGAGCAGTCCGCATCACCGCTGCTGCCGGAGACTGGCACGGGAGTCGTAGTCGTTCTGCTGACCGAGCGGCATTGGCCCTTCGTCACCATACCCACCACCATTACGGCATTGCCACTGAGGCCACCATGTCCCCGACATACCCAAGCCAGGGAATATACCTCGGGGCTTCAGGCCACGCCGTGACTTCTTCAGCAGTTTTGCCCGACACGATGTCACTGTCAAGTCTCCACAGGGCATCCGACACCTCATCGCCGCTGTGAGTGGTTAGACATTGGGCGGACGAGGGAGGTGGCAGCAAGCCTCGCCCAGATCCGTTCAATGTAACAGCTTCAGACAGCCGCCTGCCGCGGTATGCTTGCCAATGAGTTGCTCCGGAGCCATCCGCCTCGCGCTGGCAGAGGTCCAAGAGCCGCCATGCCGCGAAGAAGCAACTGCCGAGTCTCTCCCAAAGAAGACTTTGTGATTCAATGCGGGTGGGACTTGATGGTCCTCATCCAGGGACCAACTCTCTTGTCATGAGGGCTACTGCACAGGTCAAAGCCTCGTGGGGGAAACAAGGTGAGGCGGGGACGGCAAGAGGACGGGTTACCATGCGGGCGAGAACTGAGTTTCCCGCTGGCTTGCAACTTGGGCGACATCGTGAGGCGTCTTATTGGAGACACGCAGACTACGTCTTGAATCGCCCACCTGACCCCAGCTCATGATCGCCGTCCAGAAGCGCGCCAACGCAAGGCCGCCCATATCATTGCGTTCGAGACCGCTACCCTAGCTTGTTGGCAACTCGAGCTTGCCCCCATATGGAAAAGTGAGCGGGAGACGCTAGCCGCGATGGCAAACGGAAGCTGAAGAGGTAAGGACTTCATTGAAACCCATTGCGATATGCAATATGAGTAAAAGAAATATCGAAACGGTCTGAAGTGAGGCGGCAAAAAGGGGGCGCAAGGCAAGAGGACGAGTCCCGCTCAGCGTGGGGGACTGAAGTCCAGATAGAAAGGAGAAAGAAAAAAAGTCCAATAGTGTCTTGAAAACTTCTCAAAACCGTATGGCGCTCCCACCTTGTCGAGGAACGACTTTGCTTAATTCGTTTCTTGCATGCATTCCAGACCGGTAAAATGCAGTAGAATAGGAAGGTTCGCATCCAGAGTGGTTGACTCGCGACGGAAATGATTCAGGTTGAAGGAAAAAGAAAGAAAAAGGGGGCCATGCATGAGATACAGCATGACAGGTCATTGCCAACACCTGGGCATTCGCTGAATGTCTCAATTCAATCACAACTTGCGGCGTCGTCGGTGACGAGCGTCGATTTTGTGTCGTGACTAGATAGGAAGTCAACCCTGTACAATTCTTGCGCAGCCCTTGCTTCATGTCCTGGCGTCGACATAAAACAATAGTGTTCGGCAGGCAACGAACTCTCCCCGGTGGCGACTGGGAAGCCACGAATCGGAAGGTCATCGAGGGGCGTGATCTTGAAGGCATTAGTTCAGTCGGCTCGAGCTCAGATATCGGTGTCGATAACAGCCTCCACCAGATCCCTTTTGACAAGCAAACATTCGATTTGGGGCCCGGTGAGATGGTTCAAGACTCAGCAGCAATGTAGCAAACAGCAAACAGCGCCGTAAAACCTCCAATGAGTGGCCAGCTTCCCGTGATCATACGATGGCGCGTCTCTGCCGATCTTGACGGCCAAGCAGCAGAAAAAGCAAGCAAACGGGCGGCCAAGCAAGCTCGTTTAGTGTTGCCGACGGGCCTAACGTCGTAAGGCTGAACAGCGGGAGCTAACCCTATCTTCAAAATCTTATCCTCCTCCATGGGCTTCTTTTCAAGAGCCTGACAAAGATTGGTGGTGATCGGTAGACAAAGCCGTTGTTGGTGTTGTTGCTGCTGCTGTCGCGGGCGCCGGGGCCGACGCGGTACAGAGACCGAAGCTGCGGCCCACAGGGTTCGAGAGATGCGGACGTCGGAGCAACACACAGAAGTCTGCGGTGAACGTGCGCAGTCTGCAGCATGTTGCTGATACTTGAAGAGCCTGCACTTGATAGGAGGTGGCCTCTATTACGTCTGAACTCCATGTGTGAAGAAGTGCGAGCTCAGAGCAAACAAACAACCGTGTGCAGCGGATGTGAGAAAGCCTTGACCCATCCTTGCAATTGGCGCAACAGAGGCGTCCAACGCCCCTCGTCGTATTGGAGTTCGGTTCGTAATAAGAAAACGAGCAAGGGACAGAGCAGGGAAGGCATCAGTCATGATCTGATACGGTGGCTGGTAAGAAGCAAATGCGACGGGAATAGCTGCTCGCTTTGCAATTGTGCAACGTGTGACGAACTACCCCAGAAACGATACCAGAACTTCATGCGACAGAGAAGGGGCGGCAGCCGTGCCTCATTATTTCTTGTTGCCTCGGTTGACTCGAGCAAATGAAGGAAATTGTCTTTCCGTCCGCTGAACCACTCAGGTTTGGCGAGAGAAATAGGGCTGCCTATTCATGAAATTGAAAAATGACGCGTCGTTCTGACGTCCAACTGGAGGTCCCTGAGGACAAGCAAAAGTGCCCAACTTTCGATCGATCCTTTGAGTGAACGCCCAACTCTGTGGGTGGCTTTGGCGTTGTTCCCGCCGCCGGAAGGCAAGGCCACCCAACATCAGCAGCCACTATCAGAAGCGAAATACAATCGGCGACTTGATTATACAAGCCAGCTCACAATGTCGCCAGTGCTATCGATGTCATTGGTAGCCAGAAGTGAGCATCAGTGAGTGCTGTTCCAAGCATACGAGATGCATCGGACAACGTCTTGTGCACTGACCGGCTGTCGAAACAAGCCAAAGCAACGTCGCATTCCACGAATGGGAGGTTTTCGTCCTGATCGATCGAAGGCAGAAGGTACATGGAATTCGTAGTTCTCCGCTGATATCCTTCCTCGGCCGAGCATTGCACGTCAGCATGTTCCCCGTGGCCCACTCCGTGTCTCCGCCTGCGGCGACTGCACTGTGAGAAAACAGCCGGCTTTCACGTAAAGCGACTCACGAGCTATTTCTTGTTGGCACCTCGCCTACCAAACGGTCGACCGTGCGTACGTACGCTGGCCTCGATCTCATGCCATTGCATCGGCGGCCGGGCATAGCGCCGCTTCTGTCCCAGATTCCCGTGTGCCTGTGGCGTGGGGTTGTTTCAACGGGCAAGCAATCCACCATCGACTTCTTCTGGCCTGATGTCTTCGTCGAGTTCTGGGAACGAGCATGGAACTCCTGGCCAGCCGCCGACTCTAATCTCCTTGCCGGGTGTGCCCCAAGCGTGCTAACCATATGGTCGGGAAGCGGGGTTGCTGGCCTTTTCGGGCGCTAGACAATTTCTTTTGCAACTTCTGACACTACCGTCGAGACGTTGGTCGCTGGAGACGCGCCCGGAGCCAGCTGATAATTGGACTGAATATGCCGACATCCAAGATACGGGTGTCAACTGTCGCGCCATATCCTCTCGATGAGAGCCACCGCTGCCTGCCTCTGGCAACGGTCGCCCGGGGCTGGAGGGGGGCCCAAAGATTAGTGCCGATGCAATCCCTCTCACCGGTGAAGCCCCCTGGCAATTAGTTTCTCTCGATTTGCCATGGATGGAGGGCGAGTGGCACCGCCTAGGACACGTTATTTGACAGCCACAGATGCGAGATGATAACGTGTGTGTGGGCGGCGTGGCAGACCGATCTCCAGATCAGACGATCGCACCACGAGCCAAGCATCATTGGCACACTGGAGCCAGATCCCAGGAAAATGCTGACGAGGACCCAGCAGCGCTTTTACCCGAATGTGCTGCTCACAAGATACCCGCTTAGAGGATCACCGATGTATCGAAGATATTGTACAGTGGATGGGAAAAGCCGCCGTAAGCTCTGCGCTGACTGTGGTGTGCACCGCCATCGCATGTTGCATTCGACTGCGACATCGAGCACCCTTGCGACTGATTCGACCACGTCCCGCCATCCCGGGCAGGGTCAAAGACTTGTCGATATGAGAGCAGTCAAGGTTCTGGTGCTTCCGATGCCCCGTTTTCTGCAATGAAATCGCAAGCGGTGTCAGAGCATGGTTCGAATAAAACCTAGCCGGTCAATTTTGGAGATATGTGCTTAGTTGAACCCCTTGCCAGCCATGATCTATCAGTACCATAACGTTTAGGCACTGTCGACTGCAATACATGACCAAGTGAACTGTGTGAGATCTCCTAACCAAGGATCTTCGGGTCTCAGGGTAACCATACGCTTACGGCTGCATGAGCATTCGCCGATTGCAGACGCGGCAGATCGTCAAGTGACCATTGTGGAAACACCAAACTGGCGTGAGAAAACGATCGAGTGATGTTAGGATGCCACCCTATGGTTGACATCCAACCGAAACACGAGGTGTGCGATTTATTATGCGAATCATCCAAGTAGCTGCGTGGACGTTGGTAGTCTGACGAGCCTCTGGCATGCATTGGTGGCAGGGTAGGGTTGTCTTTGCCTCACCGGCTGCTCGCCTTGGCCTCGCCTGCAAAGCGCATCGTTGACCCATAACGTGCTGCCACATGGCGGCTCGGGTTCGGACAGTCTAGGGCTGTATCTTTGTCGCGGATGACGGCTTTCTCAAGATCGTTGACGCAGACGGGCGTCGCCCTCCGAAATGATACAGTTCTGAGAGCGAGACGCAGCGACACACCATGCCTCGATGCTCTTTCTCGTATGTAGGTCCATCAACAGGTCAGAAATGATCGACAAGATTGGGGGTACGGAGCCGACCATGGCTCTCAACGGCTGCTGCTTCGAGTGCGTCGTGGGTGGCTGCATGTGTCAACTGCAATGCGACTCCGGGCCAGCGGCGAGCATGTTGAACCAAGTATAGTCGTTTTGTCTGGATCCAGAGTGCTGCACTGATGGCGAGGCATACAAAACCGCATTGGCGAAGGATAATGAAGACGAATATGATCTGACAACAGCAGTGTTGACAGCGATGTTAGACCGAGCCGATTTGCACCGGGTCCAGTTTGCAATGGTATGTTACGCGTTGGCTCTCGGTCCGAAATCAGGTTGGCACACGGACACCGCAGTCGTGGCTCGAACAGCAACGAAAGCGACACTCCTGTTAACATCCACTACCACAGTTGCCTGGAAACTTGGGTCAGCCAAATTCGAATTTGGGATCAAGCCCGCGGCGTAGCAAGTTGAGGGTACCGGAGGTCGACTTGAGAGGTACTTGAGCGGTACGGTATGCCCCCATTCTAGCCCCATATCGACACAGCGGAAACGACCCAGTGGACGGGTTGAGATATGATGCCCTGATGGCGATGGACGGATCTGGCACATGGCCCAATAAAGCGGAGGCAGTTGGATTTGACGGAGCCGTGTGATTTGCTTGTTAAAAGGAGATAGTCGCCATAAATGGCAGTATCCCCGGGGGAAGCGGTGATGGATTGGTGTGCCCCCATCAAGCGGAAAGTCAATCGAGTAGTGTATAAATGTAAGGCGACCGGGGGCACGGCGTGGACCAGGGGCGGTGATTTGATAGGGCACGCTCGCTGGGCATGCATGAGATCGAGGGAAACGCGCCAGATCCCTCGAACGTTGGGTATACAAGTTGGTGGCTTGGGTTTGGCCGAGCGAAAGATACCGACGTGATAATGGCCGGGTAGCATCATCCCCAGATACCAGCCAGTCTGTTCCGTCTTCACTGGAAGAACGAGGTCCAAACTGGATCGGAAAAAGCAAGAAAGACCAAGTATTGGCGCGGCTGAAGACCAAAAGAGAGGTGTCGCTCGAGCAAGGCTGCCTAAAGCAGATAGGCCTGCTAGATTCGGGGTGTACTGACTGCATCGCACGGTAGGTTGCAAGGAGGATTGTCTGGCTGTGCGTTGTCGATCTCATCTTGGTTGGTAGTGGGCTTACAGGAGGAGCGGCGCAGCGGTAACTTGGCAGCAAGCAAGCAGCATGAATCCTGCAGCTGAAGTGAAGATGCGGTAAGAAGATCAAGAGGCGGCGACTAGGGGGCTGCGTCGACAAGCCCAAGCCCACTGGGCCTGCTTCTCTCTTGCCTCCTCCTCGTCTTGCGCTTTTCCCTGGCACCCACAGATGCAGTTTGGACGTGGAAGCGCGCTTTGATTTGCCAGCTACCTGCGAGCTGGGTAGATTCTGCTGATGCTGCCGGTGTGCCGTCTCGATAGCGGCAAGAACATGGCTCGCTTAGCTGATGCAACACGCCTCTTTTGATGGTTGGCTTGCCCCCTCATTTGCCCTTCTGGCATTGAAGCCGGAACCTGCTGTCGTGCGATCCAACGGCCGCAGCATCGGGCGCAGTAGGCTTCAGAAGCGGAGAAGGGAACCAGTGAGGAGGCTGCCTTCCATGATGCTGACCATCGATGTACGGATAGCGTCCTCCTTTGAACATTTCAGCTCCTACTACTCCGTACTGACAGAGTGACATAGCAAGCGGTGTCGTCCGCTGCAGAATTTGGTCAACCGCACGAAGAGACCCATGAGTGTCATCCTTGGCTCTCAGAGAATGGACGAAACGTGCATCCAGGGTGAAATAGCACACGGTCGTGGGACCCATTGAAGGCGTATCATGATGTCCTGCTGGTGGAGGACCGACGCGTGGAATGTGTGGAGGGATGCGGCCCCCTTTCGTCCGCCATGTTCCCCGCCGGTGTCGTCGGCGCAGACGGTGATCGGTTTGATGGCCCGTGACCCTTGTCAATAGCAGAGCAGCAGTGGAATGAAAATCGAAACTTCCATCGAGAGAGGCCACCAGCGCTCGTTTCAACATTCAACTTTTCGAGGAAGAAAAGTGGGGGAATGCAAGCGAGATCCAAGGGACGTCGGGAAAACGCCATTTTGGCATCCGCCGCAGCTGTCAAATGACGGGAAGCATCCACCTTGCAGGGAAAGGGCTGTAAGACTGAACAGGAACCAAGAGAGGTACGAGCGAAGCTCCTGCGGGAAGCTGCGGACGGCTGTATGGGTACTTTGTGAGAGCATCCCCTTCACCGCGCCTTAGCTGTGATGAAGTACTGCTACTCTTGTCACGCACGTGCACCTGTACTCGCAAGCTTGCTGAGGTGCCGCTCAAAAAAGCACACAGAGCGCCTGAGCGCTCGCCCGTTACCGGCACAAACCCTGCTTGCCCATCTATACGAGACGGACGGCAGGTCAGTAGAGTTAACGCGACAGCAGTGAGTGGACCTGGAGCGTGGAGCGGTCAGTTGAACCCGAATCTGGTGAGATAGGGCGGGTGGAGGCGTGTGTAGTCGGTTGCTTTTATCCCCTTTGCCATTGGAATCGGCGGATTTGAGTTTTTGACAAGCAGATTTGTATCGTGATTAACCGACCTTGGCCAGTTGCGTGTCCCACTGGCCACATCCGCGCCGCACCGGAGGGCGCTCCGTCTTTGGCCTGCACAGGTAGCCCCATAGAAGTCGCAGAAGCCCCGAGACGTCACCGGATTTCTGACAAAGATCGAGCTCAGCTCTGCCGAGGTCGATCACTTCACCAAACTGGCGGTCATCCCGTGACACGATGATTCGAAAGAGGAGGCAAAAGTCCCCAGCTGATGAACCGCGGTCAGGGGACGACGTGAGCGAGGCAAGTGGGGGACCATGTTTTTTCTGCTTCTGACCCTTGTCCGCTCTCGTCAATGAGGCAACAGTCCGGGCTGTCATGACAGTGTTTGGACCTCGCCAGAGTTTGCAGAAGCTCTTGGTACTGGTACTTGTCTCGCTCCCGCAAAGCAGGCTTGTCTGGCAGGGAGGGCTGGATAGTGCGGCGCGGACACGCTGTCCGGGCCCGTAGCGGAGCCATAATCATGAACTTTCTTAGATTGAGCCCCCCAAATCGAGGGGGGCGGGTGCAATCCGTTGGAATCCCAATGCTGAGATGCCCTCCACCTCGCTGTGGGTGGGATCACAGCCCTGCAACGCAATGGAACTCCCAGATGCGAGCCACCACCACCACCACGGCTGCACCGTCGCCGTGAACCCTGTTCACCGTCTGCCTCCCACTGCGGGACACCGGCCCACACCGGAGAGCAGGCCTGGTCTGCTGTCTTCGGACGGACTGTCCCAATCTTTGGGAGCGGTGATCTCTGCGGTAGCCGTCTTCTAGAAAACAGAGAGATTGGGGTTGGAAAACCTCTTCAGTTGAGTCATTGTCTACTGCTTGGCTGATACGATACGCATTGTATGCCTCTGGTGAGGATCTTGTCGTTCGGCGTGCCACTGCCGATAGAAATGTAATAACACCAGCCCCTTTGGTCCCTCGTGGGCTTTGTATTTTTGTTCGAGATCCGCTGCTCGAGGTCGAGACATCTTTGACACATGCCTATCCAGTCGAATAAACCCTAGAATTGATTTACCATCATGTCATTAGTCAAGGCATCTGACTGCCTTCCCTGACAATGTTTTGGCGCTCCATCTTTCGGCAGAAGCGACCCTGCCAGCTGCACATGGTGATGCGCTTGGACGCATGTCATATTACAAGTACTCGGTATGCCGCGTTTTTTTCTTATGAGGGCCGCCATGTTGTGTGACTCGTCATGAAGACCCCGGCTGCTCAGACGACAACCCCGCCAGGCCATGTCGTCTGCGTTCACGAGTGGTATCCGTATGAATACCTAGGCCTCCGCTCTCAATCAGCTCATAATTTGCATGTGAGGCGACCGTCCGACAACCCCCCACTGTGTCGCAGCCGACATTCGCATTCACGCTTGAAGGTACGCCAGGTGAAGGCCTCGCATATTCGTAGGATATGTCCACGCGGTAGGCCTGCCAGTGATTGTGTCGCGACTTCGCTCTGGCACAAGGAAGTGCTCATAATTAATCACCGATGACGGCCCAAGCTCCTGACCCGTGTCGCCGCTGTGGATGCTGATTCGGAGCATAATTAGTCTTTTGCACATTCTGTGAGACCTGCTCGTACATAGTGTAGCGTAGGAGAGAGCTCTGATGAGGCAAGCGGCCGTTGAAAGTACTCCCGCCAATGTGCCGTCGAGTGTGACTGTGTAACGAGCGGCAGCGTCAAGTACCACGCAGAATGTGGTAGCAGTCTGCCGAGTCGCACAAAAAACAACGTGCATCGGCTTCGATCCGTTTTTAGATGGTTCATGATATCAAAGGTTTGTGTTGGACAGCCTGGTGAAATGCTGTGTTCAGTAATCTTCAGGAAAGAGCTGCCGTATGGAAAGACGGAGCCTCGCGAACCAAGGCACGTCGTCAAGAATCCCTGGGAGGCTACCCAATGGCCCATGGCGAGTCTGCCAGCCCAACATCTGTTATGCCGCGTGCAGTGGTCAACCAGGAGAACCCTGTTGAAATCCATCCGTTCCGGCTCGAGATCGGCCGTTCCACTGGGTGATCAAGACTGATGCGCTATTTCTCTCTTGCTTTCAGTTTTCGATTGACTGATGCCAGATAGGCGTAGTACTTGGGGGATGGCCTGCCGACTTCATTCCTACAGAGGAAGAAATGCTCACGGCTGATGGAATACTTCGCAGCAGCATCAGTCCTTGAGTCCCTTTCGATATTAGGTTTTGCGCAGTTTTCGAGACAGCTGCGGACCGGGGCATATCCATGTCCCTTTTCGCGTGGCCATCTTCCTCTGCCCACCCTTCGGAATGACACCTTACGCACCCGGAGCCAGCAGGGTCCACAAGAAGCCAGGCCTGGAAGTTTTGATAGGCAAGAGCCATCTCGGAATTGCAAATATTGCACAACCGGCGAGTCGAGGCTGCCGCTGTCTAAGGAGAAGAAGGTCGTCCGCCCGTGTCACAGAGAGGCTCGCGGACGGATACCTGTCCGTGCATATGCCACCCCGTACCCACCAGTAAAGGGACGATACTTGAGTATTCCTCTCAGCCTCAGGCGTAGAAGCGCCACTAGAAACGGCAATCGCTCTGCTGCGCACAGGCGACCTACATGAGTTATTCCTGACGCGAAAATGGAAGAACCGGCATCGCGACGACATCCTGGTTTCCCAGGATCAGTGAAACCTGACGTTGACGCTTCACGTCAAAAATAAGGTATGGCGCCGTGCCTCCGATGTTTGCTCCTTGTCCGGACACAGGGAAGAAAGTAGTTTGACAGGCATGCAGCGAGATCGTTCCGCGAGATGACGACCTACGGTGAATTTGCCGCATTAAACGCTGCTTCTAAGGCGTTTCTCTCACGATGAATTTATGCCTCGCTGCGCAACAGTGACACCTTCGTGGTCCTGTCCCGACGTTTCTTGGGCCAGGGAAGGAGTGTCTCAAAGAAATGTCAGCCTGGGCGTGGCGGCGGCAAATGCGACTAGTGGTTCATCTGGCCCGGGGCTATGACGTTGCTGATCATAGGGGAGGGAGGTATCACCACCTCGTAAATATTGCCAAACCTCAGATGGAGACAAATGAGACCTGAAGGCATGGAGGGTAAGGTATGTTGTAGCGCCATGTCCGACGCCAGTCGCTAAATGTTTCACTGTCTGGAAGAGCAACCAAGACAATCCGGGTTTTGCGGGATGCCTATCAAGATACGGCAGTGGCCAGAAGGTCGATCTTCGAGAGCTCGGGATCTGATGAACCAGAAAAAGTGACGAAAAGCTGCAATGCTTCGTCATTCGGGTTGTGATGCCGTGGTTCGTTGGGCACCAGCGCTCAGACCTTGGACCCAATGCTGGTGGTGAAGTTCAGTCGCCAAACGCCCAGATTGGCCCCCAACGACACGCCAAGCTCCAGGTCAGCCAGCCCACTACTCAGCAATAGAGACAGAGGCTTGAGAGGCTTGAGATGAGACCTGTAGATCTTGCAACTCTTTGCTGGGTGCATTTGAGTTTGTGGAGCCGAAACATCAGGAAGTAGAGACTAGAATGGCAGCGATCGGCACTGATACGCGACAGGCTTGCAGGCAGTGCTGTCCGAAAACTGTGCGAGGAAATTACACACACAGGGGTCGATGACTGTTGACGGATCTCTTGGGAGGTTGGGAATGGAGCGAGAAAACCTTCGCTGATGAGGTGGATACTGCCCGTTGAAGCAACGCGACGAAACATGTGCTTTGGTGGCGATTCTGTGTGATCCATGCTAATTCGTGTCGATGGTGTTCTGACAACTTGCGGTGGCAGCTGATAACGTACCGCCTACTGGCATGAACCATTGACATGTTAGCCGCACGTATCGAGATAACCAGACTTCCTCCGACGCGCCTAATCCATATGTACACGAGCCGGTAAGAGATCTGTTGGTAATTAGCAGGCCCAGCCTTTGATCCGTCAAAGATGCAGGCTGCTGGTTCATTTCTCCTGCCGAAACACCGAATAATGGCTCGTAAGATACCATTAAGGGTTTGCCGGACAGAAGTGGACAGAAGTGGACGAAGGCTTCGCGGGACAACGGCAGCGGACGCTGACCAGGACATAGAACCCCGTCTTCGAGGTCCTTCTCATTGGAGGGGGGGAGACATGATACGATTCAGCATCCCAATCGACTGGAAGAGGGGCCGCGGGTGTGGGAGCAACCTCGATGTTGACTGGACGTAAATCCATACCCGTTGATCGCGGATGCACCGAGACGGGGCCTGTTGAAGCGCTAAATGCTCATGAGGAAGGACCCCTGATTTGTATCGACAGCGTTGGTTTCTAGGGCCCATTTGAAATGGCGGGGGCATCGGAAGACCTGTGAGATAGCTAGCTGGCCGACGGCGGCGACCGTCCCATGATGATCCAGCGGCGGGCGGATGGGGTAGGCAGGACCCGAGGTTGTCTCTTGTCTGGGTCGATACGAGACATGCTGGTACAGAAGACGGCGAAGAGCCTGAAGGCGAAGCATGGCCGGATGCCATGTGCGGCTTGCCATTGGTTCGTGGTGCGAAGACTGTCGGCAACATGAAGAAGACTCGGGTAGGTCGACAGGTGGCCGACCACGGGTGGTTCAGTTTGCGTCGCGGTTGGTTTCTTGGTTCCGTGAGGAGCTCGGGCGAGGCAAGAATACACGACCTGCTGAGAAGTGTGCGATACCATTCAGGGTATTACAGGCGCGGATCTGGCTTCCCCCGGGGAAAGACAGGTTGAGCAGGCCAGCAAAAGCCAATTTGCTGGCGGGTTGCACAGAAAAGATGATGACCTGGCCGAATTGCTGATGGGTGGTCGTGATTGGAGACGGTGTAGCGGCGCATAGTAGTCTCGCATCCTCAGGAGGGTCGATCTGTTGTTCAGATTGCCGGGGCAGGATTCTGGTGCGGCCCCAGGATCGAGGGCGATGAGGCGAGGTTGGATAGGGTACCTGGTTCTCGCTCACGGTCTGGGCTAGTGCATCGTGGAGAAGGAGGAGCACACCCGTAGAATCGGCTGGCCAGTCGTGTAGGAATACAAGAGTTGTGATTGTAGCTGTACCCAATTGTGTGCGTGTGCTTCGGATGGAGTCAGGCCGGATGAAGGTGATGGCTGTGACATATGCAGGCGGACAGGCGGTTAAGCCCGATGTAGATGGGGGTGTATAGGGTGCCAGTGGATAGCGAAGGCCGCAAGTGAGCAACAGCGATGTGCAGTGCGACTGGCGGGCGGACTAGGTCGCCGGCGCAAGAGGGTGTTTTTGGTTGCTTGGCCAGGCGGAGCGGCAGGGGGTTGGATGTGAACTATCACACGGCGACTGTCTGTCTCCCAGATTGTCGGAGTGAAAATCTGACAGACGAGGCTCGGCTGCACGAGATGACGGGGTGGACCTGGGCCTCTTTGCAGGACGTCTGAGCACAAGTAGAAGCTCGGTCAAAGGCCGCCAGCCACATTGGGCTAGGAAAGGGAAGAGTTGAAGACATGGGCGAGATATGACGTACGGGGGGGGTGGTTGGGATGTGGGTTGGCAAAATGTTTCTGCAGTTATTCGGATGGATTTTCTGCCCAGTTCTTCCGGCACCCCTGAAAGGCGAGCGGTACTGCGTAGACGGAGGGAGATGTGCGTGTGTCAGTGAGGGAGGGGGGTGAGGAATGGCACCTGATGTGATGTGACAGAACGAAGCTGGCCGAGCCGAAGGGGACTTGGGCGGTGGAAGATGATTGACGATGGACGGTGGACGGCGGCGACGGCGGGTGAAGGTCGGCGAATGGGCGGTCCATGTCGTAGGTTTGCTCACAGAAACAGGGAAGAGCAACACGAGGAAGGGGAAGGGCGGGTGTATCTGGAATCCAGCAATGGATCTGGATTACCTAAAGTTCCCTCTGGGGTTCATCTTGCCCGATTTTAATCTTTCATTTCGAGAAACCCCAGGCCACAAGGCAGCAGACATGGACAGACGAGAGGAAGAGGAAGGGAAGGGGAAGGAAGGAAGGAAGGAAGGAAGGAAGGAAGGAAAGAACGAGGACAGCCAGGACAGGGACAGGCACCAGGCAGGAGAGCCCACAACTGCAAAGTCAGTTTAACCAGCCCGTCGGTGACAGAAGTACCGCGCCCTATGTTTTACTGCCGGGAGATACTTGGCACCCGCCTGTTGCGACCGAAGAGAGAGATGAGGAGGGGCTCGCGCGAGCTGGGCGGTGGATGACAACTGCCCGGATGGATGTTCTAGGGCGCCGCTGTCTCCTTCCCTACAGGGCGCGGGACGCTGAGACGGACTGCAGCACGTGGCCACTGTATCTGCCCAACGATGCGGATACCTAGGAATCCGAATCCGCACCTACCTTGACAATGGAACTGATGAGTGAGGTGTGGATTGGTACCTGCCTGGCTTTCATTGCTTAGGTTGGAGGGTGGGAGGTGAGGAAGGCGCGGCCACTATTGTACTGCTGCGTTGCTCCTGCGGTTCTGGGAGAATCAAGCCAACAGCAACACATCAAATGGTAAGAACCCAACTCGTGCCTTTCTGCCTGCCCGGGAAAGCACAGCCCGCCAGGTCAGCGCATACGTCAACTCAAGGTAAGGCCTACTTCACACCTTGATACCTACCTTAGCTACCGTCCTCCCCCTTCTCGGGACGGCAACGCACCGGCGCGGTCCAAACTTGAACCGAAAAGGCTTGTAGAGTGCAGATGGCGAAAACTTATCCCAACGTCAGCTCGAGTCGGCTTCAGGCCTGCCTCCGGTCTGCCTCTGCCTCTGCCTCTGCCTTTGGCTCCTCATCCTCGTTGCCGTCACAGCTCGTCACTGCATGCGATGCATCATCTGTCCACGTCAAACCGTTTCATCGCCTGCTGTACCTACCTCACCAAGAGATGACCACTGTTATCTTCACCTTGCTGTGTGCCGGTATGTCGTCGCCCTTGACCTCAACTTTGCCTTCCGGCTCGCCTGCAACCATTAACTCCAACTACATGTCTAACTGCACCGGAGCCAAGATACATCGAGCCCTAGCTTCCCTCCGCCTCCCGAGCTCCTGGCCCTCATTTGGAATGCGAACGCTCAACCTGATGGACGACCCATCTCGAGCTTTGGCCCATCCCCTCGTCTACAGCCCCTCTTCAAATCTCGCTCCGAGGTTGAAAGAGACGACACCCCGTAGAGAGGCAACGCCGCAAGGGCATGGACATGGAACTTGGACATGGGAGACGTACTTGGGAACACCACTCCTGCCATCGACCGACCCCTGTCCACGGACATCTGACGTCCAAAAAAGCCCGGGGCAGTGTGCGGCACTATGCGCCGCCGCATTCCACTCACATCGCACCACGCATGGCACGAATACAGAGACTACCGAGTACTCTCCTTCTGGTCTCTCCATCATGAGTGCGCAGTTTGGTATCCTTACGGTACCTCGCTCCGAAGACACGCGCCTAGCGACATCATACTGCGGGAAACACCAAATCCAACTGGAACCGATGTGCTCACCACAGAAAGACTCTGCATCTCATCCCTGACAGCGCCTCCAATGCCTACGCCCTCTTCCCTCCTCCAGCGTCCTCCCCGCTCCCTGACTATCCGCCTCCCACTCACGTAGCAGCTCAACCTCAGAACGCCCCGGCTGCTTTCCTCCATTCAACTCAACAGAAGAGAAGGCAAAGCCTGAACGAAGCCTGGAAAAGTTCTAGCGCACTCCATCACTATCGCCAAACGCCATGGACGAAAACCATCTCGCGCTTCGAAGTATTGCTGCCGAAGAATGGGACCTTGCATGCAAAGGAAGAACATCGCAATTGGCAAAGCATCGTTTCCTTCTCACGCAATTATCCAGCATTTGCCAAGCAATGGTACAGCGCTTTTGCACCAACTTGCTATCCAGAGCCTAGACAATGGGTGGCATAACATCGACGCTTTCAACTCATTGTTGACCCGTATCTGAGTCCATCTCTGAAAGTCTGTCGCTGTCCAATTCCGACAATCACAATCTCGCCAAGGAGTTACCAGGGCGGGTGCAAATCGACACCACCGACCCTGACGCCATGAACCTCCTGAGAGTACATCGTCAGCCCGCCTCCGTCCATCGTATCTGCCACACCACTACAGAGTACCAACGAGCCAACGCCTGAGTGATGAGCGATGGAGATACCAACTCTGGGGCAGCGACTGCTGTTACTGATGGCTGACTGGGATGCTACTGCTGACCCCCAGTCATCACTGACCCTGATCCTGGTGAGCCCCCCCCTGCCCAGCCGCTGCCCCCCTCGACAACCAATCTGCGATCCAGCCGTGACAGCAGGCCAATTATCGTGGGGCATATCCCCTGCCCAAGATGCAATGACCGCAAAAAGTCGTACCATTTCCTTAGCCATCAGAGATTGCTGGACTCCGACCCAGGGGGGGGATTTGCTGGCGCACGAGGTCGGCACCAAGATACGCAGTAGCCGTACAGAGTACAGAGTACTGCTGCTGGGCTTCTCCAGCTCTGTCTCCTCCAGGGTCGTTGAGGCACCGTGGTGCTATCTTGACAGCCAAAGCACTGGACAAATACCTGCAAATTACACATTGCCGCCGAGGTATCACCCAATGGTTGCTGGTAATTCTACGCAGTATGTAGCTACTGATGTTGCGGACTGCAATGTCCTGTCTACCATAGTCGTCGATTGGCAGTGTCAGACTACTGACGCTTGGTAAAGAGCGTCATCTTCCGAGAGCTCTCTTCTTCCACGCCACGACCCGACGAGAGACCTGGGTGAATGAGTTCCAACAACCGAAGCCTCGACTGCAGACCATCTGCACATCAGCAGTCAATCAATCGACATGTTGCCGCCAATCTGGATGCTAAAATCTGGTCCCCCTTCCTACCACCCCGGCCTGTTGACTGAATGGATACCTGGGCAATACGATGCGTTACCTGATCCCTCACGACCCCGGTCTGCTCTGACCGGTACATGCAAAGGTGCAGTCTGCACACGCATCTCAGTCCCTCCGGCTTGCGACGATTCCTAGTCCAACACACCGCACATCTGGTCCCCGAGCAGCGATTCCTTGCCCTCCCCCCACATACCCCAAGAACAGTTAGGGAGGGATGATGGATCTGGTTCATCAGGAGCAAGCATAAGGCAACATGGACCTGCCGCCGTTGAGGCACTGTACCGAAGACCACCATACCCTCCCCCCCCCTCTCAGCGCCCCTGTAGCCGCGAAGGGGTACCTCCGTACATATCAGACCTTACCTGCGTGTGAATATACCAAGCACGTCCACTCAGAAATCACACCTCGCTCGCCCTGGGTGTCAGTCGCTGATCTCATAATACCTCTGTCATTTCCTCTCATAACCCACACATCCGCGTTTCCTCTCTTCCTTTCCTTTTCCTCCCTTCCCTTCCTCTCTCTTCTTCCATCAACCCATTTCCAATCCATCTTACTTATCCGACAAACCCAGCAGTATTCCTGCGACGGTTCGCGACTCGAACCATCACCAGATCGGCCTCCGCAACTCTTTGGATCGGGTGTCAGATCTAGAGGCACGATCTCAACTCAGACAGATAGTCATCGAAGAGTAGCACCGCACTTGGAAGACACACGAAGCCTAACATTGCGCACTTCGTCAGCCAACTCGCCGGACATACCAGACCGGCCAGGCACGAACGCTCCAAGGACTCGTCGCCCATACCAAAACACACCCTCCCTTTCTCTTCAGCACTCATTGAAGGGCGCCCGCCCTCCAAGGCGCTAGGCCGGCACCAAAAAGCAACGGCATCGAAAAGAAATTCAGAAATTCCACCGGCCCAGGCCCACGGTATTTTCGCACACCCACACCCCATCGACGAGTCTGAGTCTCACTCCCAGACCCCGTCGAAATAGGCCCACCCCGACTAGCCTGGACGAGAGATTTTTACAGTGTGTGTCTTGGACAAAATACAAAAAGCCGCCACAAAGAGCAGCGTGGTAACTTGACCGACGCTAGGCGGCTTTTTCTTTCTCAGCTCGGAACCTCTCGACAAGCCCAATTGGAGCCAGCATTACCCCCGATTCCTCCCCTACCCTCCCCCCTTCATTCTCACACACCACACAC